>OX439130.1:14868469-15183469 GCA_949318235.1 Ecdyonurus torrentis | reverse complement strand
AAATAAAACTACGCTATGATCTTATAAGGAAAATCTAGTTTATTTTACACCCATAAAATTTTCTGGGACTTAAAATGTAAGTCTACAAAGAAATTATATTTTTTAACGTATTTTTAAAACTATAATAATTACTTTTGTATACTTTTGCTATAGAGGTTACGTGATGATTATACCAGCCAATTTTATAACTTTGTTAGAATTGATATAGACTAAAATGTAGAACATTTTGTTTTCTTTGTGTTTTGCAAATACATTAAATAGCTTGCCTTACTATTCGAATGTTGATTTAGATAAACAATTGTGAGAAACAAAAAATAAAGAGCTATGAAAATAAATAAATTCCGAGTATTTTAAATCATTAAAATTTATGGCAAGGAAATCATTCTGTAAAAATAAAAAGATTTAATCGCACAACGATTTATGAAGAAAGTTTCCTGGTTCAGACAAATTACCCAAGAAATTTGTTCTTTTCTGCGATTTGAAACGGACAAAATATAGGCTACCATAATTTTTTAAACTGTTAATAATATAATTAAACTTCAAATTTTTTTTTTTTAGATGATATTGGTAACCTAATTCAAGAGAAAAAATAAGTAAATATACACAACAGATTGCATACAGTATAGTAACATCAAGTTGTATTTAGTTTTGATAAAATAATAACGTGCAATTTTTTTTTTTATAATTTTTAAAGATTAAAAGTTTAATGATTGCTATGTTAATTGAAGCTAATTTACGTATTTCAAATTCTTTTACATAAAATTTGTGAAACTCATTTCTCTTTTATATACACTCACTCTCTTATGCATATTTGTGTGGTTACTATTCTATTTTAACCGCAATGCAGTACTAAAAACAATTAATTCATTTTACACTTTAACAAAAAATTCTTTTGCATTTATAATGTAATTAATATTCGCAGGGGAAAAAAACATACATTTAATTGAGCGTGCATCTTTTGTAAAAAAAAAAAAAAAAAAAAATATAGTAACTCTATAAAAACCACCTAAATCTTTGTCTTATTAATAATTAAAAATAAGTTTTTCCCCAGACGAAAGAAGATAAAGTAATGAGGCTATTTTTTTAAAGTTGTGTACATTTCATACATTTAAAGGTTTTTGGTAAAAAAAAAATAACTGGTTTGTGTCACGGGGTTTAGAGTTTCATTATTATTATGAATAAGAAAAGAGTACAGCTTTCATTGAAAAATTAAACATCTCACTGAGGAATTACAGTATATTTCACTAACATTGATAAATATTATTGTGTTCCTTTCTTTGAAATGTTTGTTGTTGAATATCAATAATGATTGAAAGTCTGCACGGAAAACATTAATTTAACATTTTTTTTTAGTTGCAAACCAAAAACTTCAGTTAAACAAACTAATAACTCAATTGAAAAACGTTTGAACAGTAACTTTTATTAGTATAAACTTCAGAGGTAAACAGTTAGCTTTTTACATCTTAAAAAACTTTGTATATATCTATAAGAAATTTATTATAAAAGACAGTCTAAAAAGTAACTCTTTAGTAACTTTTTTCCGTGTGGTTGAAATGTTGAAAGATATATTTCTCAACTTTAATTATTTAAGATCAAAAATAGAAGGAAAGAATTGAATTTTCGAGAAGTAATACGTTATTTCGTTTTACTTTCCAACAACAATAACTTACCCGTCAATGAGAGGCACCTCCTTGAGCATTTTCTTGACCAGCTGGATATGATCTGTTGGTCTGTGGTAGTCATCTCCTCCACGTCGCACCTTAAGGATGACCGGAAGTACTACTCCAGCACCCGCTAGCACCAGCACAAGCAGAAGAAGGCAGCCTAGGCAGCGTCCTCGACCTTCAAGCAAGCGACTTACTGGAAAATAGATCAAACACACATTTGATTTAATTAACCATCTGGTATAAATTATAATACATTTCATTGATGTGATTATAGAAACCAATACAGAGTTTTTTTTTTGTTTTTTTTTGTTTTAGAAAAGTACGAATTTTTTATGCTCTTTTTAGTCTTGAGTTTTTTCTATAAGATTTATACGGAAAGGGTTTTTCTTAAGATTTTAAGTATAGTATGTCTTAGTTCTGTGATTTTGTAAGACCTCACGTCTTTTTACACCTAGGTCACCCAGAACTGACCGCACTTGACATTGCGTTCTGTGTAAGAACGAGGATTACAACGTGACTGTGACATACGTCATTTCATGTTGTATTATACAACAGCAAATGTTTATAAAATTTAAAGGCTTAAGACATTTTCTATAGTTTTTTCAGTGATTTGTTTAGATAATTTGTTTTTTATCATGAAATAATATACATACTGTGAGAAAAAGCAAAATTAAAATATGTTCAATAATAGAATATTAGTATAGTTTTACATTAAATTTATAAAGTTACAAAATAAATAGAGAGATGTTTTTGTAAGATGGAGATGACGACAACAAAAAACTATAGTATGCTTTCCTATATATTACATATTTGTACTATACATGTCAAGTTGATCCCCTGTATCACCGCCACCCGCATGTCTCGCTAGTTCAAATTGCTGCATACGTTTCAGGATTACCTAACTACCATTTTATCCCACAATGTAGGATATAGTACTACTATACCATATCCATCCACCCACTTGATTGTGCTGGTTGCAAGAGAGAGAGAGAGAGAGAGAGAGAGAGAGAGAGAGAGAGAGAGAGAGAGAGAGAGGAAAAATGATATAATTGCGGTGGTTTCATCAATAATATCTTTCATTCTTTTACAAAAGTCTCTAGAGCAAAAATGAATTATTTCAAGTAAATGACTGGATTATAAATCGATATAAGTGGATCAATATGAGAATATGATGCCATTTTTTTTAAGCAATAAAAAAAAAACTCACAATATTGCAATCAGGTACATTGTTTGAAATTTTAGTGACAACGGTTGGCATGCATCGTTATCTCAAAAACCATATTTCTGTCTATATATAAATCTACAAAATCCATAGATAATGACTTACAAATATAAGAAATAAAGAAAAATACTGTCGGAGAAAAATAAAACAGAATTCAAATGTATACAAAAATTTTGCAACCGATTTAAAAGAATAGTTAACTATTTGTTTAATGACAAAAAAAAATCATAAATTTTATTAATAATTTTGGTACATATGGTAAAATAAATCATAATTTCAAATATTCTGGTTTAAATTAGCTATAAGGAACTTTAGTTACAATCAAGTTATAATTATAAATAGAAAGGAATTATCTTACGTTAGTGCATAGCAATTATTTTAAAACTTGAAATAATTGAAATACCAAGTAAATCAACTGGAAGAATTTTACTTTTCAGTTGAAATTTCAATTATATTCAGTTGTTTTTGTAAAAATTACTTCAATTTCTATAATTTTCTATGAAATTTAATTTATCCATAGTAATAAACATCATAACACGAGTATCCAATTTTTATATAAAATATTATCATTAAATAAAATAAGAGATTAATAAAAAATAAAAACAGTTTAAATACCATAATGATTGAATAATGAAAAATCACTTTGAAGTGGTTATATAAAGTAAAAAGAGGTATAGTTATTAAAGTTGTATACTTTTTCATTAAGTTTTATTTACATTACTCTAAATGTGTTGTCATCATTATTATATACAGAACTGAATTAAACTGTATTCAAAAGCACTTCATGTAAATGATCATTATTAAAGTATGATAATTGTTTATTAATAATAAATAAACTTTATATTTATAAAGTTCTTTGTTCTCTACGTAAATTTAAATATCATTTCGTATATTTATTGCTTATATAGTCACTAGTTATTTAATACGATTTATGTTTAAATTTAAAAAAAAAAGTGTTATTTTATTATTACTGTTTTAATATAATTATTATAGTATAAATAAAAAAAATGAACATTTTAAAAACAACTGAAAATGAATAGGTTTGCTTTATATAAATTATATTATACTACGTATATTTTCTTGGTTACGTTAAAATCTACAAAATCAGCAAAAATCGGAAAGAAAACACAATTCACGCAATGAAAAATATTGCCAAATTTGGCATCTTTACAAGCCACTTTCTTGGCACATACTTTTCTTTCTTTATTAAATAATAGTTTTTCTTCATTTGAACGCTTTATTTCCCACTTTTTGCTTGTGCTAGAGTACGCAATAATATATTGATTGTTTTGTAAAGACTTAAAAATACCATATAAAATAAAATACTGTGTATGAAAAAAAAAAAAAAAAAAAAAAAAAAAAAAAAGTGAACATGACAAACGTACTTAAAAACTTTTAAGAAGGTATTTAAGAGTTTTGAAAACTAACAAGTAAAATAAGGTAAAGTTCGTTGCTGATTTTATACAAAGCATTTTAACCTCTGAACCAAAAATCACTTTGTACTTGTGAAACCTCAGAGAGTCGGTAAGTTTAACAAAGCTGAGTGCAAGAGTCGTCGTTGGAGCAAGAATACAAAGAAATGATAAGGTTTACTACAATGGTTAAGACAAGATAAGATGTAGAAAAAAAAAGTACATACATAAAAAAAGTGAGTTAGTGAGAGTAAGAGAAAAGGGAGAGACAAATAGAGGTCGTACGTGCTCTTTTTTCACCTTTGAATTCCAAGATAACTTCACAAAATACTTTACAAACTATGTGCTTTATATATTTGAACTTTATGAAAAATGTTCTCCTAATTTGTTAATATTTACTACTGCCATTTTATTTTTAACATAATTTTAACAAAAGTTTTTTTCATTACATTATATTACTTTAATAATAATATGTTGCTTTATAATTTTAGGTTTGTTAGGAAAATGCGAATAAAATTTATATAATATTATATTATATTATATTACGTACATTCTTTGACAGTTCATATAATAATTTTGTGTTAACGTTATTGTTATGAAAGTAAAACATGCAATTAGAAATGATAATTCATTTGAAAACAATTTATAATTGTAATGCGATGTTTTTATTGATTCACATGTAAAAGAAACATAAATTTATTAAATATAATATTGCGGCAAGTGAGTGTTGCTTTTTATTATATTTTTAATCATTGAAAATGATTAAATTTGTACTGTACTGTTGTCAGAATGGAAAGAGAAATCAAATATTTGTTTATACATATATTGATATTATATTAAAATCTAACTGCTCCACAATATAAAATAAAATACTTCGATTAACAGATTTTTTTTTTTATATTTATTTATTCATTCATTTTAATACAGTTTATTTTTTATCTATGTGTTAAAGGTGAATGTACATGTCGATTTTAACATTCTTATGACAAAAATTTCAACAAAACTGAAATACATTTCAAATGAGGAAGACTACAAAAAATTTTAAGGGTTAATTTTATTTCATATTCTAAAAGAGTAAATTGTCCTGAATCGATACATATGTGAATTTTTAATTTTTGAGTTCATTAAGTATTTTTAAATAATTTTTTACAGTCACGAAATGACGTCACAGGCTGCAGCTTATGTATGTGGATATGGGAAAAAGTTGCAGCCTGTGATGTCATTTCGTGACTTTCAAAAATTAATTAAAAATACTTAATGAACTCAAAAATTAAAAATTTACATATTTATCGGTTCAGGACAATATACTCTTTTAGAATATGCAAAATTAACCCCTAATTTTTTTTAGTCTTCCTCATTACCTTTTGATTTTTTTTCTGCAAAATAAGGGGGAAAAAAGAATTGCTTATTATTATTTTTTCTTATACGTACGGAACATTTTTATTTCCGTCCTAATAAAAAATAACAAGTAAATTTAGTTTAAAGTACTCTGTTTAAATTCAACGTGTTCATAGAATACTTAAAAAATAATAATAAAACAAGGTTCAATTCAAATAAATAAACAAACACTGCAAAGCTATAAATTTATTTTTAAAATGCAATGAAAATTTTTTATAGTTATAATAATATAAACAGATTATTAAACTTATCAATTCTTCTATATTTATATATAATATTCTTATAATTATATTATAACTATTTTTCCTTCTATATATTATAATATTAATATATAAAAATAATAATAAAAAATATATATATTTAAATTATGATAAATATTTCTATAAATTATATTATATATATTATGATAAAGATATGATTATAAATTATAAATGTCATGTATTTGTGTATGGTAATGAAATAGAAATTTCATGGTGTAATACATATAGCATGTTTATAATCTACTGATCTATATATTAATATAACATTGAGAGACTTTAACTTTGCATAAACTATGTTGTGTGTTAACTGCTTTAATATGAACCTTTATTTTATGTAATAAATGTAAATAAGGGGAGACGTTGACTGAATCATAATACCGGAGTGTAAAATAGAATTTTGATACACCTTTAACTATATATGTATGTATATATGTGTATATAATATATATATATATATAAATAAATAAATATATATATATATATATATATATATATATATATATATATATATATATATACACACACAAATTTTCCTAGACGCAACAAAGCAAAGATAATACATTAAGTAGATTATGAAACGTTAATTCATTCTCTTTACCTTTTTGTAAGGTAACAACAAATATTTATATTTGCTATATAATATTATAATAGAAGACTATAATATACATATATTTAACATTGTATAATATATATTACATATTATTTCAAAAGAAAACATTTAAGTTATTATATTTATACAAATAATGCTCTATAAAAATTATATTATATTATATATATTTTTTACTGTTTATTTCTAAAATATATAACGTACTTTTTGTATGAATGTTTAAAGTTTTTATTGAAATTTTTAAGTGAAAGAGATATAGTGTACAAACTTTTTTAGTGTAACGTTTGTTTATACGTATAAAGTTTTATTTTATATTTTAGTTATTTTATATTATATATTACAGGTTTTTCTCTATTTAATAAATTTTATAATTTTAATGTAAAAAAAGTATATAATGTTTGTTAGTATTTTAGACAGTAAAATATTAACAAAAAGTGCTCAAATACATTTAGGCGTTAAAAATGGTTGAAGAACAACATTACAAGGATTTAATATTTGACTTTACACATTTTTTATAGACGTATTTTTCATTCCTTTGCCAATAGTCATATTGTATGCTCACCCCCCCCCCCCCCCTCAATATTATATGCAGTCTAATTTTATTCCAAATAAATAACTTTATATTTTTGTGATATATATTCTTTATATATAGTAGATAAAGATGCCCTTTTTGCTTTCTTATTTCTCTTTTGTGATAAAGAAATCAAAGAAATCTTTTCTCTTTTTCATTATATTGCATTTCAACTGTTGTTGATAGTTGCTCTGCCAACAGTAAAAAACGTTGGCAGTCAACATTTTTTCCCACAGTTAATTTATATTTAATTTTTAATGCTTTTAATAATAATAAATGATTTTTATTAGAGGCCAAAAAAGGTACAAACCCACTTATATGGTCCTCTGACTTTCTTAAAAAAAAAAATTGAAATAGTCAGAGTATTTCTTCATTACATCTAAATATATTATACATAATTATCAAAGGAAAATTCACATAGGAAAATTATCTATCCTGTAGAAGTACAGTCTTTTATTTAAGAGAAAAAGAGAAAATTATTTATATTGTTTATAACTTACTATATATTTATATCAATCACATATTTAAATCATCCACAACACATTTATATCATTTGTGAAAGTTATATACCACTTTTCTTTTTCTCTTTTTCTTTTTTTTTTTTTTTTTAAGTTTTATTTTTATTATTAAGAACTTATTGAAATACTCATCATAACAATTGTAATAATATTTTAGACGGTTATGCATTTTGATATTCTACATTTTTAATATTTTAATTTGCCATTTTTCAATAGAAAAACAGCGATAATTCAGCAATTTAATGTATCACTTATGTTTTAAATTATTTACAATTATATAAAAAATAGTTTATAGTGGTTAGTCTGTATGTATTAGTTTACATGAATTAACATGAACTTATATGAACGCGTCCAACGCTAAGTACCCGCTATTTAAATCAAATGCATTTACATGTTGTAACATCATTATTTATAAAGATTTTAAAAACAAAATTTTTTCCTACTAAAATTGCACGACATAAAAAATAGGAATTAATAAAATATAAATCCATTATTTCTAAGCAAAAAGTGATAGTTATAAAGTTTAAAAAAGTTTATTCTTTTAAAAAGTTACATGGATCGCCGTAACATGTAAGTAACGTGAACAAGTAATTATTGATTAAACGTGGGATATTTTGCAACAAAGAGCTTTAATCCATAAAACCTATATACTCTTTTAGAAATGTAAAAATAAAATCTTCACTTTTAAACTTACACTGAAGCTTTACAAGTTTTTTCTTATAATAATTATGTGTGTGTGTTTCTTTTTTAATAATAAACATTTTGCTGTTAATTATTACATTTTTATTATATAAAATAAAAATCTTTACACATGTATCATGTTTTTGTTTTTTTCCTACAAAAATGTATAAAATATTATATACGCATTTGAAAAGGGAAAATTACTTATTATATACTGAAGTTATTTAAAAAATTAATGAGACCTAGAATATTTAGTTTGCTTTTTATGATGAATGAAGCTTAGACGCTAAATCAATGTTTGGAGAAGTAAATGACAAAAGGAGATGACATTTTGAGGATTCTCTCTCTCTCTCTCTCTAAAGAAAGTAAAATTTTACACTACATCACTGTGTCTTAACTAAACATATACATAATACACTGACTCAAAAACTCTTTAAAAAAATGAGTGAAATATGATATATAAGAACCAGAGAAAATAAGAGATGCATGTTCTTTTTTAAATATAAATTTATTTCTTTTCTTATGTAAATAACAAAATAAAGTATATCAAAATTCTGTTCCCTATAAAACTAAAACGTTTTACTTCTACATTTTATCATTAAAGCTTTTTTGTATTCTTTACCACTACATTCGTATTATTCTGAACGCAAGAAGTAACAAAAATTTCGCATTAAAAATACTTCATGTTTGCATAGGGTTTTACAAATAACACCAAAATGGAAATGGATTTTAAAAACTTTTTTTGCTCTCTCTCTCTCTCTCTCTCTCTCTCTCTCTCTCTCTCTCTCTCTCTCTCTCTCTCTCTCTCTCTCTCTCTCTCTCTCTCTCTCTCTCTCTCTCTCTCTCTCTCTCTCTCTCTCTCTCTCTCTCTATTTACATAGCACATTTTGTGGTTGTATTTTCATTCACATTCTGATTTGTAGTTTTTATGGTTACCATGTTTTTCTTGCCACTTTTTTTCTATTCCTTCTTTCATTCAAAAAAAATATATATTTTTTTATACATATAAAAAGTAAACCATTAAAAGGAATAATGTTAAAACAACCTCCCACTGGATACATGTGGTGTTGTTCATATTCAAATATTAATTAAAGTTTTTTTTTAAACATTGTTGGAAATTAAATTAGTATATATGAAGTAATTATTTTAATTTTCTGTATATGAATATATAGAATACGTAATGTAATTACGTGGATTTGTAACATTTATGTTATAGCGTTTAACATTACGTAAAATAATAATTGTAATTTACAACTTTTGTCCAAAGGGAAACATTATAATTTTTATTTAAAGATATTATATCACATTGAAATAGATATAATAAACTAGTAACTATATAGTAATTACATCAAATGATTTCATTGTAAAATTTAAGCCTTTTTTGTTGAATAAGTAACGTATTTTGTTCCTACAGTAATAATAGAGTATAATTTATTAATCCTCATTATACTTTGCATTATATTTTTTGAGCAGTAAATATTATTCTTTTTCTCTCTGTATAGTTCTATAATGATCATAAATATAATTAATTACTATAATGATTATGCATGCACTATTAATGAATGAATAGAAGGTGTGAAATCAAATATAAGCAAAGGCGAATTCTCGTACTAATTTACAATATGACAATAGGACGGTAGTTTATTTAATCCTAGCGTAAATAATTGTCATATAATTTAAGCGATGTAAAATTGTATTGTATTGTAACATCATGCAGATCTGATGGTATAGAAGCTTGTTTCGTGCATATATATATATATATATATATATATATATATATATATATATATATATATACATAAAGAGCAGGATCTATCCTTATAATATTCGCTCTCTTCTCTTCAAGAGAAGCTAAAAGCAAAAGCAGCAGTAGTAAGCATTATGTTGAATACGACGCCTGGGAAAAGCTTTTGTCGTACAATGTTTACGCCTGGATGACCTTCTTTTACTATGCAACACACAATATACATAAGCCACAAATTTTGAACTAAAGAACGTTTATAATATGTAACTAAAATTTTAAGCTGTTTTATCCTCTTTCATCGTACTTTTTTTAAATTGTAAAAATCTATAATATTAATTATTTTTAACAAATTCTTATAGGCATATCAAGATTAAAAGCTTATTTATGTATACTTAAAATCTATAGTAATTAATGATCTAAATATTTAAGGAAATCATTATAACATTTGTAAATTATATTTTGACAACAACGAAAAAACTAAAACATAGTTTGAAAGCCATAATAATGTTGCAATATATATATATATATCGACGGTCTCGCGGCTATTATATGTATCTCACAATCTCGCCACGCCACACAAAATAGGTATCTCACAATCTCGCCGCGACACACAAAGTAGGTATCTGACTTCCTCGCGATGCGCACAATATAGGTATTAGAAAATCTCGCCATACGCACAAATTAGGTATCTCTATTGTACACAAAATAGGTATCTCACAGCCATAGAGAATTTTCTAGATAAATACTTGAAATGTAAATATATTTTGTATGTTAAAATGCTTTTAATACTTTTAAAAAATAAAATTTAATTAAAAAGTAAATATTTTTTTATAGAATAAAATGTATTTTTAAATATTTTACGTTACCATTTTTGTTTAATAATGTGTTTTTACTTTAGTTTTACAAATAATAATTAGTGATTTTAAAATATATAAAATTTAATATATTAACCACAAGAAATTTGTTTTAAAAAATTATATTTTCAAACTTAAAAAAAATAATAATAATAATACTTTATTACTAATATTATAATATATATTATTTAATTTTTCTGTAAAATAACTAAAGAAATATTTTGCGTAAAATAAGTATAAGACATTTTCAATTATTAAATGCTATTTATTTTTAATTTAATTCGTCGTATATTACATTTTTGCCAGCATTTTATATGGAAAATTACTCGCGAGATTGTCTGATACCTAATTTGTGCGTACGGCGAGATTTTCTAATACCTATATTGTGCGCTGCGCGAGGAAGTCAGATACCTACTTTGTGTGTCGCGGCGAGATTGTGAGATACCTATTTTGTGTGGCGCGGCGAGATTGTGAGATACATATAATAGCCGCGAGACCGTCGATATATATATATATATATATATATATATATATATATATATATATATAGCATTAGATAATTAACAAAACCAAAAACACATGTATATAATAGCTACTTTAAATATAAATATTAACAATCTTCTCTCCACTTTGGTTATTGAAATTTAATATTGATATTCAAATATTACTTTTACATTCCCGCTTATTTACTCTCAACACTGAATGTGTAAAAACATGATACATATATAATATTATATAACATCACATAAACGTATCTACATACATTATTTATTTTATTAAATGCATTACATATTGATAAATCACTTCATAACTTTACAATTCAAATGAGTAAATCAGTATTCATTTGTGTTATCGCTTTAGCATAATAGTTTATGCATAATATTATGACTATATATATATATATATATATATATACACATAATGTAATGTATTTATTGTTTTGCTAAAGCCACAACATACATATACTATCATAAATTATAATAATAGTAGTCCAATACTGTGTCTTTTAACCTAATACCTTTATGAATGCCTTTCTAATGCATTTATAACTATCTGTACTTGATATTTTGAAAGATAGGATTAAATAGTTGTAAATTTTTTACTTATGTTACAAATTTCTTACGTATATTTCAGTAAATAAAAAAGAAGCTATACTTTAGGCAAGATGTATAATTTGCAAGGCTCTTTAAGTATTGTATGTTGCTATAATCCACCTAAAAAATGTTCTCATTTATTCCTAAAAAAAAAAAAAAAAAAAAATAGTCCTCTCTAAAGTGATCCATCTTAGCAATTTTTACACCAAAACTATTAACCATGGTTGCACAATTTTCTCAACAGAAGACAAATTATGATACAAAAAAATATATATATCATAAGTAGAGAAAATGGAATGAAAAATATAAAATAATAAAAATTACGAAAAAAAACAAAAACAAACAAACATATTGCTAGGATTGCTATATAGTCATGTATTATTAACAGCAGACTCCAGACTTTAATTTCAGTCATACAGCATAATATGCACTGTATGATTAATATTGTAACATGAATAGCTTTTTTTTCTTCTTCTTTCTTTCTTTCTTTCTTTCTTTCTTTCTTTCTTTCTTTCTTTCTTTCTTTCTTTCTTTCTTTCTTTCTTTCTTTCTTTCTTTCTTTCTTTCTTTCTTTCTTTCTTTCTTTCTTTCTTTCTTTCTTTCTTTCTTTCTTTCTTTCTTTCTTTCTTTCTTTCTTTCTTTCTTTCTTTCTTTCTTTCTTTCTTTCTTTCTTTCTTTCTTTCTTTCTTTCTTTCTTTCTTTCTTTCTTTCTTTCTTTCTTTCTTTCTTTCTTTCTTTCTTTCTTTCTTTCTTTCTTTCTTTCTTTCTTTCTTTCTTTCTTTCTTTCTTTCTTTCTTTCTTTCTTTCTTTCTTTCTTTCTTTCTTTCTTTCTTTCTTTCTTTCTTTCTTTCTTTCTTTCTTTCTTTCTTTCTTTCTTTCTTTCTTTCTTTCTTTCTTTCTTTCTTTCTTTCTTTCTTTCTTTCTTTCTTTCTTTCTTTCTTTCTTTCTTTCTTTCTTTCTTTCTTTCTTTCTTTCTTTCTTTCTTTCTTTCTTTCTTTCTTTCTTTCTTTCTTTCTTTCTTTCTTTCTTTCTTTCTTTCTTTCTTTCTTTCTTTCTTTCTTTCTTTCTTTCTTTCTTTCTTTCTTTCTTTCTTTCTTTCTTTTTTTTTTTTTTTAATTTTATTGTTTAGTTGTACAGACAGTTGACAGACAAGTATATGCTCAACAATGCTGTACACTTTGTAACATTATATAATATAATAATATAGTTTTCTACTACACAATGTAATATAATATGATATCACTTTACAATGACGAGACAATAGAGTGTACGTAAGTATGTTACACTTAACTTGTCTCTTAACTCAATTGTAGCCTTGCCTAAAGTTGACAACTAAAACGACAAGATGTAATATGCGACTTCTCTCCAACATATTATTATACTCAACTCTCTTTATATAGAAAGCCAATTCATTTAATTACTAAAATGTTCTTCTGATAAAAAAAAAAAAAAAAAAAAAAACTTTATTTTATTTGTCAAAATGTCTTAGAAAAATATAGTAAACTTACTTTAGAGTTTGCTCTGAGGAGAAAAAAAAGCGATTTTTTTTTATTATTATTAAAGGAACTTTGGAATTTTTTAATTACCTAAGGAACAATACGATAAATTTAGTTTTTGTGTAATTAAAAGTTCTTACAATTAATTGATTTTTTTTTCTGCAGCGTTGGTACTATAAATATAAAAAATTATAAAACAAGAATTTTTTTCTGCAATATTCATACAAAAATAAATTTTCAAAAAAACACGTGTCCTAGAATTTAATAAGCTTTTAAATGTTATATAAAAATTTTATGCAAATGAAATAAGAGCAAAATGAAATTAAACATTTTTTTTTATTCTCATAACAATGTAGAAGGTTTTAATTCAAATAAAATATAAAATGCACTTTACATTTTTTTGTTTTTTACTTTATGCAAATTAATACCTCTTTTTTTATAACCAGGTGACATTTTCCATATTATAATGAAACATTAAAATTTTAAACAGCTTAAGTTATTTTTTATTCCAGTTGAAATATAAGAAAAGAACATGTGACATGGTTTAAGTTATTTCAAGTGTAAAAAGGAAGAAATAAAGAGAGAGAGAGAGAGAGAGAGAGAGAGAGAGAGAGAGAGAGAGAGAGAGAGAGAGAGAGAGAGAGAGACTGCAACTAGCAGCAAAAGTAAGGGAAGAATGGAAAAAATTGGTGGCGTGGAACATGAGAGATCAGAGAGAGAGAGAGAGAGAGAGAAGCATAAGAAAGAAAGTAAGAATGCAACTGAGAACCAACCATCCTTCTCTCTTTTCCCTCGTATTCTCTTTCTCATTGTCAGCCTTAAAACATTAAAAAAAATACACCTGAGTCCCATATAAAAGAATGTAGTTCAAAAATTATTAGAAAACTTTATACAACTTAAAGTTATAGTGACAAAAAAGTATTTTTCTTTAAAATAATCACTTAAATTTATAATGTAAAATAAAAGTTTCTTTATATTAATGATTCTTGAAAGAAAATAAATGACTGAGAAATGGTCACTTGAGTAGGTTTTTTATTACCTCTTTTTTTTTTTTTTTTTTTTTTTTTTTTCGTACCAATTTTGTAATTTTGTATTTGTTGTAACTTTGTTAAGGAAGTCTATTGAGATAACAAGACATGTATAGTATTTTTTCTTCTTTTTTTTATATCTCTCTCAAGAGAGATCTTGTTTCATATATCATCGATCTTTTTTTCTTTGTTTATAAATCACTTTATAATATGATTAAGTTAAACTGCATTGCACACATACAAAATCTATGTATGTATAAAAACAATTTGAATGATTGAGTATAACTTTTGTGAACATAATATTTTGCAAGCTGTTACCATGAACTTTATTTTGAAGCAACGTTATATTATATGGTTTGTGGCGTATACATCCACTTATACTATAAACTGAACTCTCTCTCTCTCACAATTTTGGTCATGAGTGATCGAACTTTGTTGAAAGCTTCCTCTTGTCTAATGTCTGTAAAACTGACATTTACACTAACGTGAAAGTATACCCAGGAAATGGACGAAGAGTTGAAATGTTTGTAAAGATATATAAAAACTGCATACCATCCCCAATGTTGCATTATTTCGTTTATAGACAAAAAATAAATCTTGCAAAAATTTATACGTTTTATAGACTAATTAATCTAAAAATAAAAGTCATCAAAAAAGTTTATTTTTAAAAGAAAGGCGTTGCTAAAGTATCCAAAGCACAAAAGTACCCTAACTATAAATAAAGGTGCTAATTTTACACTTGGGGTTCAAACACGTATACATACAGTAGTGTTGAAATCGGACTACTTTTATCGATCTACATTGTAAAAAATCTAAAGATTATATCATTAATACCATATTGTACTGTATAATCGTATTTAAAATTATGTTTTGTAAAAAAAAAGTTTAACTTTTTGTTTTTAATATTATTTTCATTTGTCAGCTAAATTTATATTATTTTTACTTAATCTGGTTTGAATAATTAACACATACTCATGAAAAAGCAAACATTGTGTTCAAATATATGTAAAATATATGAAAAACAACAACAATAGGAACTAATGTAATACACGAAAATGTTTTTTTTTATATGTATAGAATTAAAATAATACTACCCAGGTATATGAATTAATAAAACAAAAACAAAATATATAAAAGAATCATTGAGTTTTAATTAACGTGGTATAGTTACTCTAACGTAAAAAAAAAATGCTGGTTTTTGTATTTTTCACTTTAATACTATATACATAAAAATTATTTCCAAACTTCAAAGCACAGTAGATATAAATTAGTTTTTTAATCAAAACATTTATTCATCACATGAATAAATTGTTTGCTAAAAAAAAAAGTTTTTTTTTTCATAAAATTTCTTTTTATGGTTTTATATAGAAAATTTTATTTTATAGATTTTGAAAGCAATTAGCAATTATACATAAAATATTGTACATTGATCCATGATAAATTGGTAATGCAAAAAATCACTGATTTAGAAATTAAGTTATAATAAACCGTATAATATTTCAATTAATAACAAACCTAATATTACATAAATCACGTCATTGAGTTAAAGCCACTAATTTTTTTATTAATTGTTTTATAGATATACAATGGATTTTATTTATTTAGCCAAAAAAATTCAGCAGTCTGAACTTATTATAAATGTTATATTTCAATATATATAAGCATGAATAATTTATTAATTTAATTACGTTAAAATTAATATTTATCAACGAAATTTATTTAATTATCAGTAAAATATAATTAAAACATATTGCAAAGAGCTTTTATAGTTACATTATAGTGAAATGTTATGTTATAATTTATACGATAGTTCAGTTAAACAATTTCCAAAGCTTTAATGAAATAGCATTTTCCTCTCCGTATCATTCACAAAGGGTATAACTCATGCATGTCACACAAAAGGCTTTACAAATTAATTGATTTACCTTTGTCACTGGAAGTGTCACTATCGGATCCCGCGAGACTTTCACTGCTTCCACGCATCGGTCCGAGCATGAATCGTCTCCTCTCAGGGGTTGAATGTGGTGTGCCAACCCTCCCGAGGGAAGAGTGTACGCTACCTCCACAATCTGCAGCACCATATCTTCTCAGGGGTCGACCAGGTGGAGGGGGGATTTCAGCCAAACGTACAGTCTGAAATAAAAATAAAAATACATCAGTTGTTACTTAAGAACATAACAATTAATTCTATATACGTGAATTATATTACACTATAAACACATTTTAATGAAAGCGATAAACATTTAAAGTAATTTAATCATTACTGCATTCTACATGATTTACATTTGAATTTCCATTTGAGTGTAGGAATTAACGTAAACGTTATGTAAACACAAATCAATCTTATGTCTTGTATGTGAATAATTATCGTTAGTTTGATTTCTATAAGATTACTTAAAGCCATAAACCATATGAAACGATGTGTATGTTCTTTCCTATGATTAAGCACAAAATGGGATCTCCAAAACTGATCACAATTTTTAACAGAATCTAAATTTGGCCCCACAAGAGAGCGTAAAAAACTTTAATTTATACAATTTGCGTGAATATTTCTGTTTCGGACGTTAGAAACAGGCAAAAATTTGCATGAAAATGTTGTGCGGGTTGCATAAGATGAGATTTTCTGATCCCTGCTACGTTAAGCTAATGTTATTTATGTAAGTCCCATCAAATGTTCTGTGATATTTTTTATTGTCTGTGTCTTTAATTAAATTTGTACTTTTTTATCTATGTATTTTTTTTAATAAAGATGATTATTTATTTATTTAATTGATAAATTCTTATAACTATGTTTTATATTGTATTTTAAAGTATCGTCATAGTTATTATGAAAAACCAGAGTATCGACAACTTACTGTTAAAGAAATTTTAGTTATCAATTATAGGGTCTATGAATTCATGTTAAAGTCGACGCCATGTTGGATCACTCAATAACATGGGTGGCATAGGAAAATAACTCATTTTGCCAGTTTAAAAACACACTGCAATATTTTTGAGAGCACTGATGCTGTAAATAATGTTGAATTAGTATCGCAAGTAAGTGAGAAAAATAACAATAACAAAAAATTAACCAATTTCCCAAAGAAAATTGCCTAAAACGAAGTTTGTCTTATGCTGAGCAATGTTATTCACTACTCCAGTATGGCCTCCAAGCGCATTAAAAATGACGTCATCCGCATACACCCTATATACTTGTTTATTATGGCATTTCAGAAACACAAAATTTAATCGCAGTTTAAAATTGCTTTTGAGAATTGTTAATGTATTAAATCTGATCTTCTTTTAATCCCTAAAAAAATGTTTCATTTGAGTGATTTTAGTTTTCAATTTCTAATTATCTTTGCTCAAGTTTTTACAATAATAATAACAACTTCTAAAGGTCTGTATAAAATTGTACAATTTCATTAATTTATATTTAGAGACTTTTAGACTAATAAAAACTACTATGATTACAAAGTTGCATTTTTTATATCAAACTTTCTTTGTTTTAAGTTTGTTTTATTGCAGATTAGCTTTGAAAGAAACTTTTTTTGTGCAAGACAAAAAAAAAAAAAAAAAAAAAAAAAATGCGATGAAAAGATAAATATTCTTGGATTAGAAAAAAAAAGCATCTGATTTTTTTTAAACAGTTCTTAAAGAAACAATAAATTTTGTTGGTAGAAGCAACATTTTAAATTTATTTTAATCAAACTCAGCTTTTCGTTATATATAATAATAATAAAAAAAAGTTTTGGATTTTTTTTTGTATATTATACTGTTTTATATAAAGATATACGCCTGAAGCAAAAATAGAGAAAGTCAAATTTAGTATAGCTTAAAGTTTACAAAAAGTAATTAAAAATAAAATGTTGGAATATCTTTTGAAATATTTAATGATTAATACAACACGAAGAGTATGTATATGTATAATAATAATAAATATATTTCTTGTATACTATAGCTTGTTGGTATTATATACTGTGGTGGTTTCTTTGCTATCGTTTGCTTAATTAGTGCGTGTGGTGGTTGCGGACTTTCACACAAAAAGTAAACAGGTAATAAAGAGAAATGAAATCTATCTCAATTATTTTCTAAGTTTTTCTTAAGTATAACAGTTACTTAAAGAAAAAAAACTATTAATAATTCAGTTCACTTTGTAAGATATCCGTCAGTTATTATTTATATGCAGGCAATAAAAAAATACTTTGTTCTTATTTATAAATCTGTGTATTTTTACTTTGAATTCCTTTAGAGTATTATAAAACTTTTTCATTCATTTAATACCACAATTATTAAGAAGTAACAAAAAAAAAAGTAATTAATGTTTTGTTCTACTAATTCGTAAAGTTTTTGTTGAGAAAATATTAATTATATTTTTTTTGTTCGTTAATTTGTTTATTTATTGTTTTCTTTCTTTTTTTTGTGCACAATGAAATTACTGTACCCCAAAAAATACAGATGAAGAGTTTGTTAAAATAGAAAGTTGTGCTGTTCCATAGTCTTTTACATGTTAGTTATCAAATGACAGTTTAATTTTAATGCTTTATGTTAGTTATGACAAATTTGCTCTCGAGATAACAAAGCAAAAATTAGAACAACTGACGTATATGTAAAAACAGATTTAATGTTTATTACAGATTACAGAACACTTTTATCATTATCTAATTTTAAAATTAGAAAATACATAATATTGAGAATTAAAAGTTAATTTTTACATGCTATATTGAAAGCTGTATTGATTACACGTTAAAGTTGATGATCAATTTTATTTTTAAATTTGTTTATTGACTTTTTTCCATGTCATTCATAACAATAAAAAAAATTATTATTTAATGTCTAAAAAAATGAGCCTTCACAATAAAATGTTTTCATATAATGATAAAAAATAATAATAATAAAAATAGACCGACAGAAAACAAATAAAAGTTTCAAGTTCAATACTAATTAACATTCAATGTTTAATTACATGCCTCGACTTGTTAATAAAAAAAGTATTGTAAAATATTTTTGCTTCAAGAAAGCCAGATTTTTTTCTTTCTTTTTTACGATTCGTCTCTTTGTTTTTTTGTCATTTTAATTTTAACATTAAATTTTTATTGAAAATAGAATAAGACAGCTAGATAAAAGATATTTTAATTAAAAACCAACAAAAAATTCTTTATTATCGAAGTAGGAGAATAATACATTTTTTTAAATATAAAATTATTTGGAAAAGCAAACACTGTTTAAAAACATTGCTTAGACCAAGTTTTTATTACATCACTATAATTACAAAATCGTTCATTTACTCTTACGGTCTCTAGGAAGAAGTTCTCCGGTGTAAGGTATATTACAAAATTTCCATTGTTGCTTTTTACTTTTAGATCACTATACCACTCAGAAAATTAGTTAAAACCATCCATAACTATAATAAAACTAATAGAAAAAAAAATTTAAACTTAAAAAGAACTTTTCAGTGATTTCTGATCTTGAATCTAAGGTGAAAGCTTGTAAAGTAGATCACCCACGCTACAATTTCTATTATAGACCCAGAATTCATGAATTTCTAAAGTTACCTACGTTACAGTTTTTAACCCCAGTTTGTGAGGGGCTGAGTGACATAATATTTATAGGAATTTTGGTCCCAACTCATGAATTTTATGCTTTGATTTAATATTTTCAGGCCATGTAGTATCCCTTTAAGATTATTTTACATGACATCTAACACACAAAAGTTATTGCTCAAATTTCTGTAAAGATGACTTTTAAACACAACACACACTAATTGCAAATCAAAGTACCAACGCTATCATCACAACATTCTCATCACGACAGTTGTTGATTACAACATCAAATGTTTTAGGAGGAGTAAGATTGGTTATGTCATCAGTCACAACAATAGTAATTGGTTTTGGATCGTAATAATATAACGTCGAATATAAAACAAACCCATTAACGTACGTTACGTATAGATTATAATAAAGAAATGAAATATCACAATATGTATTTTTTTTATAAAAACGTATGTTTTAAACAAACAATGTAATTTATATTCATCAAGTTTGACGTATTCATTTTTTTGTTATTCAATTGTTTTTAACAAAACTTGATGACAGAATGACATTAAAAAAAAGTATGATTAACAATTCATTTATTCATTTTGTTATAACAGTTACATTTTTATTAGCAAGTAGTTGCTATGATATTTAAAAGTAAGAAATCCATGTTTTAAAATCTTTATTTATTTTATTTTAAATTAATCTTGATTTTTTTTATACACAAAGGAAATAAATATGCAAAGGTAGGTAAAAAGTATAACAATGCTTTTTTATTTTTCAAATTAAAAGACGGTACTATAGCAAAACAACACCCGACCGTTAAACTAATAAATATAGCTGTCCTAAAAACACGCTGTACAATATTTGTGCATATAAAATTTTGACTCATGCAAGCAACACAATATTTTCTACTGAATTTCGTCTATGTTTGGGGTTGGATACAATCTTGCAGATTGTCTGCTATGTACATTTACTATAAGCGTTCTCATGCGTGGTTACATTTGGGTCTTGGTAAAAATTAGCATCAATTTTAGAGGTTCCATTATATTGAATTAACTGGGCATGTTATAGTATGTCTTGATGGCTGAATATGAGGTAATACGGTTATTTGACTAAAGTTGCAACGGTATAAAAATCTGAGTTTCTATTGACTAATAAAGGAACAACTGTTTTGAGGCCAACTTTAAGCAATTTCGCTTACATCCGCTTCCGTTTCTACTTACTACACATGCGCAGTACGTTGAAACGGAAGGGGATGTGAGTGAAATCGCTATAAGTCAGCCTATTATTGGTCAATAGAAATACTTTAAAATAATGCAACTTCAAATATCAAAAAATGGGGGAGGGGGTTATTATGCCAAAATTTAAATTAATATTAATAGGCTATTATTGAAATATTACTCACATATGTTAATTTCAGTATTTTTTGTCCCTTGTCCAATCGGACAGGCTCTGATTATTTTTACTATTATTATTACTATTTACTTTCAAATGACATTAAAAAATAAGGGTCAATTTTTGAATATTGGAGATACGAACCTGCTTTATTATTTTTTACTACACAAGGAAGTATACAATTTGTAATAAATATACTGAAACATAACACAGCATGCAACAGATGCTGTATTTGTTATTTTTCTAAATATTTTTCAAAATCAAATAAGTAGTCACTTTACTTCAAAACTAAATATATGAAACTTGTTGAATAAGTAAACAATATTTTATATAAGCCAATAAAAAATACTACTTTTATATGTTTAAATTCGAATTGTACTTTGAATGTATTAAAAAATTCTAAGCAAATATAAAAATCATGTACCTTTTCAGAGAACAACTGTAAGACAGGACATTTATTAGCATGATTTATTGATATTGTATTTATATCTTTAAAAAGTAATAATAGTATAATAATAAAGAAATTAAATTACTAATTTGAAACCTCTTGATTAATGAATAAGAGAGAGAAAGAGAGAAAGAGAGAAAGAGAGAAAGAGAGAGAGAGAGAGAGAGACATCACCTAAATAAAAACCTTTATTATTATTTTATTTTCATTATGTTTCTCCCACTTTACTTTGTGTTTGTTCCGTTTTTAATTCAATGTTCAAAAATCATTTTCATTTTAACAAATAACAATAAAAAAAGTTCGTTTGTCATCAATTTTTTTGTCTCTTTGATTTTTTTTTTACTTCATTTTAATATGAGATTCAATAAAGACAATTAAAATTAGCAATATTAGCACGATATAAAACTGCAATAATATTTCCTATCATCATGAAAAACATTAATTTTTCGATAAAATTCCTGATTCACCTCATGCACTGGTATGGAAAATTAATTATATTGTATTAAATTAATTTTTTTAACTAAATTTTTTCAAAAAAAAAAAAAAAAAAAAAAAATGAAATAGAGAGTATTTAATGGGGCACTTTCATTACCTCTATACTTGTACTTAAATATCATATTAAAAAAACGTTTTCTATAAAATGTTGAGTCATCATAAAATATTTACACATCTCAACCTTAATTTTTTTTTTATTCTACGTACTATTAATAAAACCGTTAATTTCCAGCAAATGTTGTGTAAATATAGTTTTAATTATACAACTTTGTGTGCTGGAATATATTTTGGTAATAATGTAAACATGGATTTTGGTTAGAAGAGTAAGGTTTTTGCTATACTGCTCGAGGCTACACTATAGAGCCTTTACTACCAGATAAATCTTAAAGTCGTATACTCAATATTCAATATATCCCCTACCACAACCATCGCCCTCTTATATATAATATATACTAAGACAAACTTTTGAAAACTTATACATGAAAAATGCATTCTTGAATAAATATTTTCATACAATATGAATCACATAAATATATTAATATTTTATATAAATCTTATATTCATTTTATACTTTGTATAAACATTTTTAAAGGGGTCAGTGAAGTGGAGCTCAGTTTTTTTTCTTTCGTTCAGTGGTTCTTTGGAACAAGAGGAACTTAAGTAATTAAAAATATAAAAAGTTTATGGTTTTTCTATTGCAAAATTTTGAATTATAAAGAGGTTGACATGTTAGACCCATGTTTTAATTTAAACCATGTTTCATTTTGTCCTTATTTCAATTTTCAATGATAACCTAATGTTTTTGTCAGTGGTGGTTAACACAATAAGCTAAAATCCAATTTTGATGCCAAAAAAAACGATCAAAATTTGGAATATTTAAACCTCTGACCCGTATCAGTAATAAAAAGATACTTCATGTATGCTTTTTATGCGTTTCATTTCATTTTTCCTCCTTTCAGCACTTACCGTATAGTTATATATTATAATGTATGATAGCATGATTTATTTTATTTTTTCAATCATTATGTTTTATTATGATAATTGTGTATTTACACAAAAATGTTATTATTATTTTCGATGGGGATAGGTGTAAGAGTGGGCCAGATATGTTGTCAGGCTTAAACCTCACATTTTCAAAAATGTATAATTTTTCCTGATTTTTTCCTTTTCCTTTTCCTTTTTTTTTTTTTTTTTTTTTTTTTAATAAAGACGATTGTAAAATTTAATACACAGGACGCAATTTTAGCGTCTCCTAAAGGCCTAACATATACTGTATTACTCAAAAAAACAAAAGTGATACTTAAAGGCGTAGAACACCTTGAACAAAAAAGTTGTGTAATATCCTAACAAACCTGAAAATCAACGTTGATTTGTCCGGAGTCATTGATTTCTAATTTATTTTCCATTTACAAAATGGCACGAGCGGTCAATGACGTCACAGAAATCAGAATTAGAAATTAGAATTAGAAATTAGAAATCAATGACTCCGAACAAATCAACGTTGATTATCAGGTTTGTTAGGATATTACACAACTTTTTTGTTCAAGGTGTTCTACGCCTTTAAGAAAATAGAGAACGAATTAATTTAATATTCTAAACTTACAATGTAGAAAATGATCAAACAAGAACCAATTTTGTTAAACAATATTCACTTTACTATACAATTGCTTTTTGTAAAACTAAATTATTTATAGGAGTAGTTAAACTATACCTATAAAGGTACAACTAAACTGCAAATACAAAACTAAAGGAAAGGAAAAGTAACATAAAAAATGTAAAAGTTACAAACATGGGTATTCAAAGTAAAGAAATAACTGTAGGGTATAAATTTAATAAAAATAACATAAAAAAATCTTACATATAACATATATTTTAAAACAACTAGTATGGTTTTTAATATTAATAATCATGAGTTTTAAACTTTAATGTTGACGTCAGCTTTATTTCAGCATGGATAATCACGTAACTTTTTCTTTTTTTAATATACATTTAAGTAAGGTAGTCATATCAGGTTTTATAACATTTTAATCCACATATTATGTTACGTAATCGTGTGTGGTATAGTTTATATTGTATGAGTTATGTTTTTATATATATATTACAATAATACTTTTTAATGAGATACATGAGAAAAGATCAAAAGGTATAGGATTTTATTTCAAAAGCATGGTGGAATAAGGGAAATTCTGCTTTTGGAATAAGGCTTCCTATTATATGCATGATTGTCAAGTAATATAGAACATAATAAAGTGGTGGAAACAGTTGAGAGACATGCGAGTAAAGTTAGAGAGAGAGAGAGAGAAAGAAAACTACAGAGAGACAGCTCACCACATTGTTAGTAACTACATAGAGTAACAGAAAATAGAACCACAAAACAAGAAAATGTGGAAAATCAAATGAGCATAAATGAAACATTAACACAGCATCTAAAAATATACAGCATTATATAACACAACAGCATTGCAGAGATAAGCCAAAAAGTATGGTCCACGAGGAAGAAAACAAAAAAAGACTAATGGGCAAGATAAAGATATAAAGGAGAGTGAGACAGAGAAAGAGGAAAAAAATGAACATTTATATTATATAAAATGTATAAAAAGTAGGGGACTATATTATACACTATGAGTGTTTTGTGGATTCTTTCGCTTTCTTGGATTCTAAATCTACGTTGCTTTGTTTCTCACACTTCTGTAAAACACTAATTAATCTTTTACAACGTATATTATACCAGCTGTTCCCACTTCACCTACAAAAAATAAACTTATTTTTTCTCCTCTTAATCCACTTTTTTTTTTTTTTTTTTTTTTTTTTACACCTGAAAAAATAAAATAATATTTTATGAAATAATATAAGTTTTTTTCGTTTTTACGAACTATATTTTTGTTAGATGAGAATTTTGTTTTATTACAATTTCCTCTTCTTTTTTTTATGATTGACAATAAAATGTGAAAAATACAATAATAATACTTCTTTTGTGTAGAGTCTTAAGTTTAGAAGAAATAATAATAATAATTTTAGACTTCTCTCATTAACATCGTTATTAAATTTTATCAAAAGTTATAAGGAACTTTTTATTTTCGCAGTATCAGCTTGTGTCTTTATTAAAGAAATTTAAATTATTTTTTCTTCTCTCTCTCTCTCTCTCTCTCTCTCTCTCTCTCTCTCTCTCTCTCTCTCCCTCTCTCTCTCTCTCTAAAATGTCACTGTAAATTTTAAATAGAATCACTTTTTTTAAGATTATTTTTTTAAGAAAGTTAATTCTTGATATAGTCTTCAGCCTTACAGTTTATACAAAAATAGAGGTTGTTTCTTTACAAATTTTAGCCTCATGTAATTTCATCTAGCACTGCTTGTGTTTATAAGAAAAATTTAAGTAGATTTCCAAGTTTAAAAAACATTCCAAACTTAACAACATTTAATGAGTACAATATATATGTGTATACGCTTAAAGTATAAGAGAAACGTGTCGATAGAAAAAAAAAAACATGAATTACGTACAGTACTTTTCACTCTCACAAAACTCAAAGTAAATTATTAAAACTCTCTTCACTGAACCATTTAAAAGATTTACAAGACGTATATTATACTAAAGCATTTTAACGAAAAAAAAAAAAAAAAAAAAAAGTTTTTTTTTTCATGTTTTTTGAACGAAGTAAAAAAAATATATATACGTATTTTTTTCCCCTTTAGTACTTGCTTTGAAATTTATATACTAAAGTATGAACAACTAACATTCGTCTTAATATTTTAAAGATTTGTACTCACAATTTCGTACTTATCCTATATATAAGCTAGAGAGAGAGAGAGAGAGAGAGAGAGAGAGAGAGAGAGAGAACTTAATGCAATTTCCCTTCTATTGTTATTATTTCTTCGTAACACTTATTGTAATGAATTTAGCACAATGAGTAATTAGAGTTCTTAAAAATGAGCTCTACTTTTTTGTTTTATATATATAATGCTGGAAAACAAGATTCATTTGCTATTTTTTCGAGTTCTACTTCTGAAATTCATCACGTCGTGAAAAGTAGTTTATTTCTCTTTTTCATATTAACAAAAGGTCATAAACTAACAAGTATGCCTCAGCTTAATGCCGTCATAATATACCACTTATAAATTATATATCTAGTTTTACGATAATAAACACACTACTTGAATTATTTTGTTATATTTTATATACAACAAAAAATATATTAATGATATACACATTACTTTTCAGTGTAAGAGTAAAACCATATAGTGAAACTTCTTAAAGCGCAATAATATAATTTCATATGATTATATTAAATTATTTTAATTTTTATAAAAATTTAAAGTTATAAAAATTTATTGCGTTCCATGATGTTTGTGTACAAGAAGAATTCAAAATACACAAATTAATAACTTGTGTGTGTGTGTAACAGTATAATAATACTGTATATAAATACAGATACCGTTGATCACAAGCCTTTTCATATTCAGAAACACCATAAACCACGACAGCTTTAAAATAGCTTTAAATTGATTGCACATAAATTGATGCATTATATTATTATTATTATTTCAACCATCATAGCACATTAACGTGTATACAAAATTTAGTACTTTTTTTTTTTAAATACATAGCTTTGCTTTTCATATAGAGAAATAATAGCTATATAATAAAATAAATGATGTGGAAATAAGTAAAATATTATAGTTTGGTAGTTCATCAAAAGTTAAATATTAATTTTGTTGGATGCACTATGGATCTGTATGGTAAAAGTTTTGTAGCAGCCGGCAAAATGCCAAGCCTGTGCTGCGGGTTGCAGAAACGTTAAGCGATATATATAAAGCCGTTTCAGCGTGTTACCGAGAAACTAGATTTTATAGAATGATAAAGTTAAATAATAATAATAAATAGCCAATAAATCTAATGAATAATTAAATCCAATTAAGAAATATGACAATTTAGTCAATTTCATTACTTCATTCAACGTTTATGCATTATTATTGTTTTGTTTTTTAAAAGCAAAAACAGGAATTTCATTGACAGCAATCCCTAAGGCTGTATAAAATATATAAGTTTTTTAAAGAAAACAGGGGGTACTCTTATTTTTTGTTTTTTTTTTTAATTTTTTTTAGCAATGGGGGATCTTATGTATTTATGTATTTTAAAAATATTAGATGTTATTGATATAGAAAAAAGTATACAGAGAGAAAAGATTTTCTAACGAAATATGGTAAGATATTCTGAAGGCAAAAAAGCTTTAAAGAAATATACATCAAGAGGTTTCGCAAACAACTTAAAAATGACGTTGTAAATAAGTCAGGTTAGGAAAAAAAAGTACATTTTCTACCATTTTTTGATGTACTGAATAGTTTACCGGTTTATTTTTTTCCGTATTGTACAGCTATTGTTATATTTTCTTACTTTTTTTTTTTTTTTTTTTTTTTGAACTTCGACATCACAAACCTATAAAAAATGAAATATCATCTTTATAGTGTATACGTTGCCAACAAAATTACCTCTTTCAAAATGTGATAAGCACATACACAATGTTGGGGTTTTCAAAGCTTGAAAAACAACAAATTTTTCTATTTCATATAAAATAAGAGCAAAATTCAATTTCAAAAATCCATTTTAGAACACACATTTTATATACGTATATATATTGTTTTAAACCTTCTCGAAACAATATACAGTGTATATATATATATATATATATATATATATATATATATATATATATATATAATATACCTTAAAAGTTTGCCTTCAAGTATGTTTATTTTGTTATTTTACAAATAATTACTTTAGACGAATATAGATTTCAACTTCTTCCTAAGTAAACAAAAGCAAGTTTTCCATAATTATGACTAAAACTACGCAAAATAATGCACGTTTTTATTTCATACTTAAAGAAGAGCAAAATAATTGCACCAAAAAAGATTTGTTGAAACATTTCGCAAAAAAAAAAAAAATATATATATATATATATATATATATATATATATATATATATATAAATATATATATATATAATATATATATATATATATATATATATATATATATATATATATATATATATATATATATATATATATATTTAAAATAACGCAAGAAAAAGTTGGCAATAAAAATACTCGCACAATTCTTTACTTTACAAAATAGACCCTTGTCACGTTTTTGTAATATAAAAAAAAGCATTTTTATAAAATATATGTAAGTAAAGCACATATTACAAAATAACTGCATACTTTATCATATTTTAATACGTGTATATATATATTATTTATACAATTTAATGAATTTATTACCTAAAATTAGTTAATAATAATAATAATAAAGATGACTGAAACTGCTAAATGAAATATATTGTATACCTTTATTATGTACTTTATTATGTTTTTAAATCTATATGTACCAATTGGTATTTTGATCAATACAGAAAATGAGAGAAAAAAAAGAAAAAAAAGAAAAGAAGAAGAATAAAAAACCACCAAAAGAAAAAACTGAAGTTTTATAGAGATATTTTGCAATTGAGATACATGAAACAGTGTTTAAATAAAAATATTAGAACTGCTCTATAACTGCTGCAATATGAAGAAAATTATATTATCTTGAATAGGATAAAATATTTACTAAAATATGTGTCATAAATGCAAAATAATATGATTAAATAAAAAAAAATTTACATACAGATATTTTGAATAATATGTATCATTTGACAATAACTGCGTAATTAATAATTTAGAATTCAGTACTATAATTTCAGAAGTTACAAATTTTTATTTATTTACATGTTATAACGTCAATCAAAGTATTATATTATGATTGTCATTTTAATATTTTGCTGTATTTTTTTTTTATAAATAATAAACAACGTACAATATAAATCAATAAAATATTAATAATTTCATAACATACTGTATTTAAAGTTTAAAAATATAAAAATAACGCAGATACATGAATTTTCACTTATGAATCAATGCTTATATACATATTAATATTTAATCAGCTTTAAGTTGTATAAATTATTTATAATTTAATCTATATTATATGTTTGCTATGTATGAAATATTTATTCATAAGTTAATGATGAATAATTTAGTTTTTTTTTTTTTTTTTTTTTTTTTTTTTTCATTATTACCATTGTACAATTTGTAGTAAAAAAATTAGTATACAACGGAGATATACATTAATTAAAGTTTTCATTTAAATAAATTATATTTCTATAAACCATTATTATGATAGAAATTTTAATGCTTAACAGTTCAGCTTTTTAATATTGATAAGAGTAGCAAAATAAAAATAACATTAAAAGTTATTTTAAATGGCTATTCCTTTATATAAAGTTATATATTATAGATTTTTAAAACACATAAGAATTGATAAAAATTTGTACAGATTTCTTTACAAAAATGTGGAAGAGGAGAAGGAGGGAGCTCAAAAATTTCCGCAACCACCAATGTATGCCATAAAACGCTAGGAGGCCAAACAAGAAAAAAAAATTATAAAACATTTTTATAGTGTCATAACATTGTTGTAACATTTTTTTATTTTGATCGTTTATTATTATTATTTTATCTTTCTCTATGTTAACAATGTAGCTGTGGCTTTTATTTACAAATGAAATGATGAAACTAAAAATTAAGTGGATATGCTATATGATTATTTCCACTCTTTTTTATAATCTGCTTAAAAATATATGTATAAAGCTTTTATAAGTTTCCTCCTTTTTAATATTATATATATATATATATATATATATATATATATATATATATATATATATATGAAGAATCAAAGCAAATATTAACGACATAAAAATTAAACTATAATAAATGATTATTAAAAGCAGTATTTTTTGTTAGTTTGCAAATATAATAGAACAAGCTTTTTTTAAATATTTTTTTAATAATAAAACCATTATTTACAATAAAAATGACAGAATGTATTTTTAATTAAAAAATTTACGATAGAGAGAGAAAAAAAATGAATATTGATTTCTTCATTAACAATAATGGATGGGGAAAAAACGTAGAAAAAAATGTGATTTGTGCGTGTTTTTTTTTTTTTTTTTTTTTTTACTAATGAACCCATTGGAAGTATTCTCTCTGATCTGAGGGTGAGAAAGAGTTTGAGGTTCATATGTGTCTCTTGTCCAGTGATTGGGTGGCAGTGGGATGGGAGTATAGGGTTGGGGGTTGATAGACATGCAGACAAACCGTTTATTCAATCATTTGTGAGAGCACGAGAGAGAGAGAGAGAGAGAGAGAGAGAGAGAGAGAGAGAGAGAGAGAGAGAGAGAGAGAGAGAGAGAGAGAGAGAGAGAACAAGGATCGATATGGAATCTGATGCATTTACTAAAAGCTATATGTATATATGTATATATATATATATATATATATATATATATATATATATATATATATATATATATATATATATATATATATATATATATATATATATATGTAATATGTATATACTATTATACATAGTTGGTTGTTGTATATTCCTGTAAGTAAAGGTATTGGACTGGAAATTTTCAACCGCAATTAACAATGAATCTATAATTAAACAATTAATTAATGATGACATCCATTTTAATTCAATTTTCAAAATTTCAATGGGTACAATTAATTATGTCAAGGCCTATTTTAAAGACAATAGATTTACTATGTATCAAAAAAAAAAAAAAAATAGAAGATATTCAAAATATTTTAGTCTATACGTTATTAATATGAATATAATTTTAAAGCAGATTCTGTACCAGTCTGTAAGTAGGAAATTGGATTATTTATTCATTTAAAAAAAAAAAAGTTTGTTCTAGTTTATACTAGAAGATTACTTGACACAAAAAAAAGAAGAAGTTTATTTTAACCATTCTTGCAGTTCATTTACACTTCATCTGTTATTCGACACTTTTTTTATTTGATTTATTTTGATTTACTTTTTTTTCTTCTCAAACTAGTGTTCAATAATTTATTAGAATTTTTTTTTGTAGTTTATTAAAGCTACAGAAAAGTTAGTATAACCTTGCTTTATTTTACTTAAATTTTAGTTTTAAAGTTGTTATACATATACTGTAATGCGAAATCAAAATTCTTATTTCAAACACAAAAATTATAGTTTTCAGAGAAATGGGATATTTATTTAAATTGTGTTATATCATATTAGATACAGGTAACGAGCATAAATATTTTATACACGCAAAAAATTGAAATTTTAAAGTTACAAAAATATAAATCTGCATGAATGATTTCAACAATGGCAATTTGCATAAAATAAACGTCTAAAGTAATGTTTTATATTTTCAAGAGAAGCAGAGAGAGAGACAGAGACAGAGAGAGAGAGATTGCGTTAAAAAAATGAAATTATAAAAAATTAATATTATTTTTTATATAGAAATGCAGTGGCTATAAACTTCTTTTTCAAACAAGCTAAATCCTTTTATCATAAAAAATATTAAAGTATATTATTATTATTAATATTATGAATGAGGAAAAAAATCCTAATCCTGAAATGCAAGGTTAGTTTAAATCTACTATATTATACGATTTTGTGTCCTACATATTTCATGTTCTCACTTCCCATAGCTTCCTTGCTATTCTCTCTCTCTCTCTCTCTCTCTCTCTCTCTCTCTCTCTCTCTCTCTCTCTCTCTCTCTCTCTCTCTCTCTCTCTCTCTTTCACACACCACACACAAACATACTCCTGTAAACTTTAGCTGTTATATTGTAGAACTAAAAGGGTTTACAGTGACATAGGCATCCTGTCATCCTCTCGTATACATAAGATAGGATGGTATATATGCTACCAACGTGTTTGTCCATTCTTCTAACTTACCACAATGTTAGCAGCTTGCTTAATTACTGCAGAGTTGCATCGCCAATTTTACCAACACTTTTTAACTTTTTTATATAGGAGAACTTGGCAAACAATTTATGGGTTTCATTAAAGGAAAAAAAACGTATTTTTAGTAAAGTACTTAATTAAATATTTGATAGAGCAAAGCTGTATTTTTCAAATTAAATTTACAGAACATTGTTTGTTAAAAAATATAAAAAAAAGTTCCTGTCTTAATTAGTGGTTGAATTTAGAAAATGCTTTTTCTTCTTTTTCTTCTTCTTCGTTGTAAGTAATCAATCAATCAATTTGAAAGCTGGCTGTCAGAAATTCTGGAAACTTGTGAGGTTTTCTTAATATGTTCTTCAATCTTGTAAGACGGTATGTTGTTTCTATCTTTAGTAAATATCTTAAATCTTAAGTCTCTCTCTCTCTCTCTCTCTCTCTCTCTCTCTCTCTCTCTCTCTCTCTCTCTCTCTCTCTCTCTCTCTCTCTCTCTCTCTCACACACACACACACACACACACACACACACACACACACACACACACACACACACACACACACACACACATACACACACACACACATACACACACACACACACACACACACACACACACACACACACACACACACACACACACACACACACACACACACACACACACACACACACACACACACACACACACACACACACACACACACTTACACTCTTTCTCCCTCTCTCTCTTTCATTTACGTATGAAATTAGGATATTTTTAATAATTGAGAAGGCAGAATTTATTTTATACGCACACAAATTGTACAAAGAAATTGCAATTTATTTCTATAACCATTAGTATAGAAAACTTTTAGCTATAAAATTTTAGTGTTAGCATAATTTTTAACGTTTATGTTCAAACTATTTTTAGAATTATTAAAATTTATTATTATTATTTTATAAAATTCAATATTATAGCAAATAAAAGATATAACTATTATATATTATAGTACTTTAATAATTTATATTTATATAGATTTATTTTTAAGTGGATTTATTGTATTTGATTTATTGCCTCTTAAATTTCTTGGCACATATTTTTATAATAATCTTTAATACTTTATTACTGTACAAAATACATTAGAAGAGAGCAAAATAATGATGTTATAACATCTATATTACCTGAATATACAATAAGTACCACCTTTTTTTATACAACACATATTGGATGTTTGCCAATATTACACTGAATATATTGCAATATGAAAAAATAGAACACTAAAAACACTTGAAATTACTATATGTATATATATATATATATATATCTATATATATATATATCTTTTATAATATTATTTTCATGATTTAAGTCGGATACCATATGAAATTTTTCCGTAGGTTTTCAAGAGCTACATATAGATGAAATTGAAGTATATAATTAGATTGCCGTGTAAATGAAACACATTCCCATATACAGAAAATAGCATAAACTTCGATCGAAAGATTTTTTTACTAAATTTTTAAACATTTTTTATGTGATATATTTTGTCTCGAAAAAGTATATCTTTTAAATATATAAAATTACAACAAAAAAGGCAATGAAAAAAAAGTCCATGTGATTTTTATACTGTAATGAAAGCTTTTTTAGTTGTTTTACCTTATTTATGATAATGATTTTTCCATAAGAAATGCATAAAGAATGTTTGAAATAATTTTAAATAGTACCTTCAAGTGGTCCATTAACAATTAACATTAGAGTTTGTTTGCCAATCAAGCTGTTTAATTAATGCCTCCAAAATAATAAACAAATTTGATCAATAAGTTTTCAACAATATAATTTTGTTTCTAATACAATTCATCAATTGATCCTGTTTCCGGTAGAAGTGTGGTTCATTCTTACGCCTGTCTATCTATAGATATACCTCGAGTTATTTCTATATACATATTAAAAAGAGCTGTGTTCTCCGGGCTGCATATGCTACAGGATACAAACGTAGTATTAAATTTCCTTCTATTTATTGAAATATATCATATTTATTATAAAGTGATCTAATAAATAAGTATAAAACAAAGTTCAATGGAATGGAACTACCTATTAAATTTAAATATAAACATTTATTGGAAATGTTTTATAATAATACTTTTTTTATAATACAGCTCTTTTATTGACAATTATTCTTCAATTAAATTTATTAAAATATTATTTATTTCCTTTTTTTATTATTATTATTATTTTTTACGTCATGAAAAATGATTTTTATATTACGAGTTTTCAGTAGAATATAATAGTCATGACATATTTTTTACTTATTATTAAAATTCATACAAAGTTTATTCAACACAATAATAGAACATGAAAGAGCAGCTCATATTTTTAATAAGGCTTCTTTCTCTATGGGAATTCTTTGTATGAAATATAATGTTTAATATTTACATACAGAATGACAGTTAGAAATATTACTAACTTTTTGCTACATATATATTTATATATTATTGGTTTCACTTACTATCATAGTAAATTTTTAAAACGCAATATGTATTTTAATCTCACTGTAAAAACAAACATAATAAATAAATAAAAGTTAGTCTTTGATATAAACAAAATATTAGCAAACAGAGATTTCCAAGTTTTTATCGAAATGAAAACTTGAAATTTTGTCCCAAAGAGTTTTTTTTCTTCCTCAAAATAGTGCACGGTATAAATTTGGTAATAGTTGTACTTAACTGCTACTATTATTAATTACATATTTTATAATTAAGTTTTAAACATGTCTTAACCATCATAAAAATACCTTTAATGTATTAATTGACTATAATGTGGAATGTCACAAGTAAAATGAATTTACTTATTTTATAAATACGAAAAGAAGACAAAAAATTATATAAATTAATTTATAATAAATTTAGGTAGACGAGAATATTTTCATAACTCCATGGAATAAACTTTACATAGCATGCAAATTAAAATACCGTTTTAATTATTTATTTGTGGATTAATTTTGTGAATTTATACAAAATGACGTTATGACGCGATACTTAAGAACACCTTGAACAAAAAACTTGTCTAATTTTCTAACATACCTAAATATCAACGTTTATTTGGCCAGAGTCATTTGATTTCTAATTTATTTTCCATTCATAAAATGGCAGCTGCGGGTTTATGACGTCACAGCTTGCCTGTTTCCGCTCGCGTGGACTAGCGAGCTGTGACTTCATAAACCCGCAATTGCAGTTTTGTGAATAGAAAATAAATTAGAAATCAATGACTCCGGCCAAATAAACGTTGATATTCAGGTATTTTAGGATATTATTCAACACAATAATAGAACATGAAAGAGCAGCTCAAGGTGTTCTAGTTCCACGCCTTTAAGTTGTTGTTTTTTTTAATGTGTGCTTTGTGATGATTTTTTTTTTCACAAAACGCTTCAAATGATGATTACTTTTAGTGTGCTCGATGAGACAGAAAATTTTAAATAAATAACTTATTTGGTTCTTGTAAAAAAACATCAAATTCTATATATAATAGTAAATAGTAATGCAAATAAATGAAGTGTGTTAAGTGTGATGAGATAGACTTTTACATAAAAAAAATCCGTCTTCAAAATAAAGAAGCAAACAAATAAATATTATAACTCTCCAAAGTTAGAGAAAAAATCAAGAAACTTTATAAGAAATAGCTATCATTTGAATATATATGAATTACAGAAACTTACTCTATCTAAAATTACTCTGGCAAATTACTCTGTAATGTCAGAGGACCACGCTAGCGGGCTTGTACCTTTTGTAGCCTCTTAATAAAAAACTATTTTATTATTAGCATTTTCATTTTATCAAGAATTTCCCCAACTTATGCATAATTTAATATTATGTACATCAAAATACTAACATTTTTGTAGATTTGAAATTAAAACAAAAAGTTAAATTTCGATATATTCTCCTGCAAACCACTAACATTCATATAACGGTATTTTGTTTTTAAAAGTCCTCAACTGACAATTATTATTATTATTATTTTTAAATACGTACTTCAATACTACACAGTACGTAGTTTCTTAACGATCTTGTATATTATAGTAAAAGTATATAGCTTAATGAAAGTTTAAAGATCGCACCTGATGATACTTAATGGTTATCATTAGTACTTTTGTTTTACTATCAGTCGTTTCTCATGTGAGATATATGTAATGTTAAACACACCTGTCGACTTATATAACTACCACTTTTTATTACATAAAAAACATTATTATACAAACTGAAATAATAATAAAAAAAATTATATAACATTGTGGCTCATTAAATTAATGATTTATAATTTTAAAGTTGGCATAAATAGTTCATAAAATTAGACCATAGTAAATTGAATATGAATATTAAATATAAGGGAAAAGTTTTTAATATATATATATATATATATATATATATATATATATATATATATATATATATATATATATATATATATATATATATATATATATATATATATATATATATATATATAATAATATGTTAACTTTTGAAAATGTTTAAAATGAATAAAGTTTTCAAAAACTATTAATGAAAAGGAACTGATATTATATAGAAATATATAATTTAAAATATCTAAAATTTTAGTTTCTCTAAAACATGAAAGTATATTCGTATACTTAATTTTATTAAAGTTCTAGTTATAATTAACATTTTATATAAAAAAAAAATTTTGTAATGATTTTTGAAATTCATTAAGATACAAAAACCTCAAATTAAAATATTTTCAATTAGAAAGTTTTGTATATTTATACACATTTTTCTATTGTCTTCTATCATGTATACAGTATCTTTTGTTTCAAAAATTCAAAAGGATATACGATTGAATAAGCAACTGTGGTTCTATATTATAGTTATTACTCGGTTATAGTATACAACTATTTCATAGAATTATGCTTTTGATCTATTATAATTATAGCATGAGAGAGTAATTAAGAAAGAAACCACAAATTATAATTTAATATTTCCCGCTGTGTATATCACAGCGTGGGATTTAATTCAAAATGAGAATTAAGCAAAACAACAAGATCTATTTTAATATTTTAATTGTTGAGCTTTAACAACATTAAAAGTGAGAAATTTGAGTTAAGGCAGAAAATCAGTTACTGCGGGATTTGACTAAAAAATTGTAATAAAAGAAAATCTAAAATTTTGCCCAGTGATACATTAAGATAAAGAATATTAAAAATGTAAAAAAAATTAGGGGGGTCACCTTGCTAGTTTTTATATTATGATTTTTTGAAGTTTTAAACCCATAAGAGTACACGTTAATTTCAATAGTTATTATTATTTTCTCTCTAAATATCTGATGGTCACGGTTCTGAAAATTTTATCATAGGTAGCTGTTACTGTTAACTTTTAAACTGCACCATAAAGTTGTTCAGTTCTTTTTAGAGTTTGGTATTTTTTTTTTTTCCATATTGTGTTATTGTGCTACACCAATCCCAGTCCCAGTCAAGACATTGTCTTCTCGACAGGTAAGAAGTAAGAACTTTCCAATTAATGGAAAACCATACACGGACCGGCCATGGCCTAAGTACACAGCCCGGCATTCGCCATGACAGCCTAGAGAAACCGTAGAAACATCTAGGCAGGCTGGTCGGTACAATCACATCGATCATGCACCTCCCGAATGCTGTGCGTCGTCATCGAATGCATGTAAACATGCATCGTGCAACGTGCTGTGCTCTCACACTTCACGTACGCGCCCAGCAGTGGCTCGAACCTGAACCTATATTCGGTGAGGAGTACATCTGTACATCTATACAAGCCATCTAAATACATACAACCCTTAAAACACAAGAAGTATTTTTTTCTTTTTTTTAATAGTTAATGTAGTTGTATTGAATATACTTTTTTTTTCCTGATATTATAATGGATTATTACACAGCGTGAAATAAGAAGTTGTTAAGGAACATGAAACGCAAAACAAGGTTTCCGCTTCCGTACTTCTTTTATTATAATATCTACAAAGTAATGGCTTTTTTTTTCCTTTGCTTTTTTAATGCTTAAAGTAAAGAATAAAGAGTATAATTATAACTTATTAACGTGTTAAATAAGTATATTGCATGCATAACAATGTTACTTTTTAAAATAAAATAACTTATGAATGTCTAAAATTTGAATTGAAAAATTTAGAGCTGTTTAAAAAATTGCTTACAATTTAATAAACTTCATATATTTAAATATATTTATAAATTTTAATGTTAGTCGATTTAATTTAATAAATATAATATATAGTCCAGACCATATGAATGTATTTAAAAGTAAGATTCATCAAGTAGCATTTTAAAAGGACAAAAAAAAAAAACAAAAAAAAAAAAAAAGTTTAATTTAATAACCACATAATATTATAAATCATGTCAATTTTGGTATTTAATGTAATACATGTAAAATCTAGGGATTTGAGAATAGATTTTAACATAGTAAAATTTAACCAAAAAGGACTTCCTGGTAAAGTATTATATCATATTTCATTTTCCTTTTATTCAACACTGATCCTATATATTCTCTTCATATAACCTCTCTCTCTCTCTCTCTCTCTCTCTCTCTCTCTCTCTCTCTCTCTCTCTCTCTCTCTCTCTCTCTCTCTCTCTTTCGCTATGATTTCTATTCTATATATAATATAAAAGGATTTATATTCATGTTTGCCTTATATGCACACATTATTCTACTTCATGTATTTTGAAAGAAGAAAAATAAAAACTCTCTCTTTTACCCATATTTCAATTTTTATAACATTTTTTTCAAATATGTGTGAGTGGTGCACTTTCTCACCTTTTTATCATTTGTTTTTGTCTGTTTTCAAGTAATATTTTTACTCTCTAAGGAGTTGTTTCCATAGAAAACATATTTTATCTATGAAAAGAAAATGAAGTTAGAAGTAGACTGAAAAAAAGAACTTGTTATATCTTTTGATGTGTTGGGTTAACCAGAAAAAAGTTATATAAAATACTAACACACAAAATGATTTGCAGTGAGTGAGAGATACAATTTTAAATCACAATATTGAAAGAGAATATTGAATTGTAATTCGATTCAATAGTTCTGAGAATGAAGTTGTGATGGTTTCTATGTAGGTGATAAATAGGAGAGGGAGAGAGAGAGAGAGATGCATATTTGTTGTAATGTAAATTTGCAAGTAGTTCTATTTAACTTAATTAATTCCCGTTACTTGTTATCATATAATATTGACTATATAGCTATAAATGCTAATAGCATCTTTCAACACGATTATACACATGTTAAATTTCACAAGTACCAAAATAGACCACACGTAAAAAAGTATAACTAAAAAGTCACTATTCAAACGTTTTTTTTTAGAACAAATTTCTTAGATAAACAAAGTTTTATATACAGTAAAGAGCAAACTCTTTACTTCTGAAGAAATAACATTTTTATTAATAAATTACTGTTCAGGCGTTTTTCAATTCAGTTATTGGATTGTACTGAAGAGTTACATCTGTATGTAACTGAACTATTTGTGAAATTTATGACATTTGTGTTTTCCGTGTAGAGTATATAAACAACAAAATACACTTGATTTAACTATTGTTCAGAAATTATAAAAGACTGAATAAAATTAGTATATCAATTTTCTTAAAGGCGTAGAACACCTTGAACAAAAAAACAAGTCTAATATCCTAATATACTTAAATATCAACATTAATTTTGCCGGAGTCATTGATTTCTAATTTATTTTTCATTCTCAAAATGTCAGCTGCGGGTTTGTGACGTCACAGCCCACTCGTCCACGCGCGCGGAAACAGGCAAGCTGTGACGTCACAAACCCGCAGCTGCCATTTTGTGGAAGGAAAATAAATTAGAAATCAATGACTCTGGTAAAATTAATGTTGATATTTAGGTATCAGGCTAATTTAAAGGTGTAGAATATACCTTGAACAAAAAACATGTTGTCTAATATCCTAATATACCTAAATATCAACGTTAATTTTGCCGGATTAATATTTTGCAACGTAAAAAACGTTATTTGCCTTTATAATTATTTTATCTTCAATTATTCTTATACTAAAATCAGATAAATACTTTTGATACAATTGCAAACTTTAGATTTATTTTATATTACATAGTCTAGGTAAGAAATAATATAACATAATAGTTACAAACCTGTATATAGTTACAATTTGTTACACCAAGATAACTCAAATTATTCATTTAAAACTTTATGTAGTTCCATATTATACTGTACGTACTTAAACCTTTAACTTGATCGAGATTGAATTTTTTATCCTTCAAATATTCAGTTTGAGTTTCTGATGTCATTCTTATAGGAATAGACCAGAGAAATACATAAGCATTTATATCACAAAACAATTGATGGGAGTTATATAAATAATATTAGTTTGTCTCAAAAACCAACAGTAGCCCCGTAGCAGTGATTATAAAAATTCGATTTATACATCCCGCACAACATTTTCATAATAATTTTTGCATGTTTCTGACGTCATAAACATGAATTTTAACGCAAATTACATTCTTTACAGTTTTTTCACGCTCTCTCGTGGGGCTACATTAACATTCTGGTAAAAATTGTCATCAGTTTTGAAGATCCCATTTTGTGTTTATTCTTTAAAAAGCACATGTTGTTTTATGTGGTCTATGGATTTAAATGAAGAAAATATGTGCGCAAGTACGGAATTTAAATAGCAAAAATTTTAATAATGACTTTATTAATGTCGTATAACGTATAATATTTCTTCTATATTATATTATAAGCTATCTATTTTATTAGTATATTTTACCACCTATATATTTTGAACAAAAATGAATATTTTCAATTCACGTTTATTTAGTTAAATAAAAAAAAGAATTCCATACTATTTTTCAATAGATATAATACAAAATTTTCAAATCTTTTTACTAAACATATTCACGCATTAAAATCGCATTAAAGTATTATTTTATAATCCACTTGATCTGTCTAAATCTCTCTATATAAACATGGCTTTAGTGAAATAAGTCTACGCATATTAAATTTACGAAAATTCGAACGTGAATTTAAATTTATTTTATGTTGACTCAGTATGATGATGGAATTCATTTTGTGAGTATTAATACACATGATAATATATTTAATATTATTAAACCTTTTATTATAAAATATGTTTTAATAATCTAAATTAAATATTTATACTAGATTAAATAAATAAATTATAAATCTACATTATTTTATATTTCATATTTTATATATATTATGATTGTAAATTCATTATTGAATAATAAATTTAAATCATTTAAAAAGTAAAATATATTATTTATAAAATCTCTCTCTCTCTCTCTCTCTCTCTCTCTCTCTCTCTCTCTCTCTCTGTCTCTGTCTCTGTCTCTGTCTCTCTTTAATATTCTGTGTTCAGAATAGCAGAAATATCCATATAAAAATGTCCAATTAACAAAGCAAGCTTTTCTTACTAATTTTTGTGTGCTTTATTTTAATATTTCTTCATTTTAAATATAATGAATAAAATTTTTAATTATTTTTATGTCAATTTTTTTTTACTGAATAAAATTCATTGTCTAAAAAAAAGTATTATGAAATGTGTTTTAATTTTTGTTTGTGATGATAAAAATAGTTTTTATGAGAAGAAAATAATTAGTATTTGGTGTTTAATTTTTTTCTCTCATTATTCTTTATTGTATGATGGACGTGTCATTTGCCTTTTTAACTATTCAGCAAATGTATAATGATGTACTATAAGGTTACTATTTTTGTTTTAGTATACAATAATATGGAATAATTACTTGCAAGCCCTTTACTTGTAATTAAATGCTGTTAATTAAAGAGAATTTTGTTACAAAATAGAAAACAAAACGAAGCCCTGAATATTATACTATGTAACCAACTTTCAAAATAGTATAAAAAAAGTATAATGTGTATGTTTTATGGAAATTTTGTGCCTGAAAAATATGCTTAGATTTTGCGTATTTGTTCTTGTTGCATATTTTTGACGCCATGATAATCACCATATCGTATTTTTATTGAGATGGGTCATGGTGAAATTAATTTTCAGGTACAGTATGGCTATGTATGTATGGTTCATTTATCATATTCTAGAAACCATGACCGCACTTTTCTGGATTGGAATGTATATAAAAAAAATTGCAAGACTTGAACGCACGTCTATTAAAAGCAGCTTAAATGTTATGTACGAGTAATAACATCCTGTGTATTGTTACTTATTTACGTTGTCTGTTATATTATGCATACATCCTTCAGAATATACAAAAATTCATTCAAAATAACGATGTTCTTTTTAAAGACATACGTAACGAAAGAAAAAAAAATCGAAAATTATATAAGTTTTGTATTTGTCAAAATAATTGACAAAATTATATTAAAGAGAGAACAAATTTGAGTAGAGTATGATGGCACTCCGCTTTGGCACTCTTGTGTGCAGGTTTGATACTTGAGGTGATTATTGTGACACACGTAATTGGAAAGACGTACGACGTGGATATAGGTGGGAGGTGGGGGGTGAGAGAAGGATGAATTTCGGTCACATGAACCTCTTTTGTGAAAACCAGAGTGTGTTGTAATTGGCGACACTAACAAGGGTGGCTTTCGCTCCTATACTCTCTCTCTCTCTTTTTCTCTCTCTCTCTCCAACTCTCTCCCCCTTCCCCCAAAAAGAATCTCCTCGTTAATGGCAGCTTATTTCACTTTCCTCTATGTACGTTTTGAGGATATGGTACTTGACCACATAACAACACAAATATTCAATTAAATACAACGAGATATAAATGCGATACAATTCTCTCTTTCTCTCTCTCTATCTCTCTCTCTTTCAAAACAAGCAAAACTTTTGAAGTGGTAGAAGAAATAGCACTTAACAATTTTATACAGCCACTAATTAGGCTTAATGAAATATTTTATTGATCAACTTGAAAAAAGGATGAGTTTTATTTCAATTGTATTGTAACCCGCGCGCCTTATTATAAATACTATAAAATATAAATATAATATGATTTAGCTTTTTTGATAACACCACATACTGATATACACAGTATACCTCTTTATAATATTAAGCTGGATTCACATATTTTGATTTTTGCATAATATTTGCAGCAAACTTTGCATAACAAAATTCAACAGTAAAAATGTATTGTTAAATTTTTTTATGCAAAAAGTTACGTAAAACTCGGAATATGTGAACATAGCTTTACACTGAATACAAGAAGTGCAGGATTCATGCAGATATGCGAGCAAAGATTGGTATGAAGAGGAGGCGTGAGATGGCCTGCGGACATATCACACCATTATCACTGAATATTGTTTTAACATTATAATACAGCGTTACTTAATTACTTTCAAATTTCAAATAAATAGTTATGTATTTATGTATGTGTTATAATGTATATTTCATAAAAAAAGTGCTCTTATATCAGAAGAGAATAATGCTGTAATATCAGTAGTATTGTTCGTTAACCATGCTTCCCTGCTACAAAAAATGCGCATTACTTTTGAATAACCATATAGATCGTCATTTTAGTAGCAGAAAACATGGTTTACGAACAGCATTAGTGTAACAGTTCAACTGAATAATATTATATAAAAAACAACCATTAAATTATTGTTTACGATCCATATTAAATTAACAATAATAACTATAATATAAATAACAGTAAGTAATATTATACCAGAACTCAAAGTTCTATATAAAGGCATAGAAAACGTTCTTTTTAATCATTAAACACAAAATGGGATCTACAAAACTAATGATAATTTTTACCAGAAAGTAAATGTGGCCCGACAAGAGAGCGTGAAAAAACTGTAAAGTATGCAATTTGCGTAAATATTTCTGTTTCTGACGTCAGAAACAGACAAAAACTAGTATGAAAATGTTGCGCGGGTTGCATAAATAAAATTTTTCTGATCTGATCACTGCTACGGCGCTACAGTTGGGTTTTGAGACCAATTAACGTTATTTATGTAAGTCCCATCAAGTGTTTTATGATGTAAATGATAATGTTTTTATGTTATCTATGCCTATAAGATAGATACGACGATACGACCGTAGTGAGAAAAGGTACAGTACAGTACGTGCGAGACCTGCGGGAGAGAGATTATTACGTTGTTCAGGACAGTTGTTCAAGAGGCCATCAGCACAAATTGCTGATTCAAACAACTTTGAACGCAAGAAATTATAGGTGTTAATTTTTAAAGTCTAAAATTATAGATTTACGTAATAATTGAATCAAATAAATTTTCAAATTTGACAGTGTTATTAGCATAATTATTTTTATATTATTCAAATTGTGTGAGTATATATTATAGAGAAACATAATTTTGCTGTCATTTGTAAAAGCTATACAAAATATTCAAACATGAGCAAGACTATAAACATTAGTTAAAAGTAAATTTCAAGTCAGCAGTAGCATTTCATTTTGACGTGAATAGTTTCAGTTGGAAAATTCTTACGTACGTTGAAGTAAAAGTTGATAAATGTTTCACATTCACGAAAACTCTTTACAAAAAGTAAAATTCAAGAGTGAAAAAGTTAGAAAAGGGAAAAAAGTATAAAATTTTGTACTGTATTGTATGAAGTTTAAGATTTACATGAAATAAGCAAAGAGAGTAAAATAGTTTTATTTTTTTATTACAAAAAATACTAACACATATAGCTATAAAAAAAAAAGTTAAGAAACCTTTCATATGTGAAACTAAAAAGTTTGGTGTGTGACTTGCTTTTTTTCTTTTATTTTTTTTTCTATTCATTTTATTTTAATCCTAAACTCGCTGACACTAGCATGGCTTGCTTTGTGAGTTAAGCTTCTTCAATTTGTTTTTAAAAATAGAAATGAATAACGAATAACGTCATTTATGTAAACAATAGTACTATTACGTAACAGTTTCCACACTATAACTTGTACATGTTGTAATTTCTACGCAAAATCCAATATTGCCATACAATACATACTGAAATGTGGTACGAAACTATTAGTCTCCCCTTCAATAAAATAAACACGAGGTGCACTGCACAAAGCTTAAAAAATAAATTGTAAGCCACAGCAAAGCACTAAAAATTATGTGATCACGCACAAATACTGTATATAAAAAAAATTTCATTTCATTTTTTTCCACAAGCTTTAATAATACGTAGTATCTTGGGTTTTGTTAATATATATTTTTGTGTCATTTATTTACACTGTTTTTTAATAATAAAATAATATAATTTCAAACTATTTCCTGCGTATAGAAATTATTATATACTTCGTAAAAGCATTATAATTAATTAACAAATTAAATGCTATTATTATTTGATAAAGAGTAATCTTTCTCTTTTATTTCTGTTTATCCCACAACCTATAATATAATTTTATTAAGACAGAGGAGAGTGATTAATATTTTTGTTTTCAATGCAAAATTTACAATCAAATATAATACCCGTGGTGTTTCATATAATAATATAAAACTGTGAATTAAATATTGAGCAAGTAAATTTAGTAAAGCAAATGAGTGATTATTTTTAATTGCTCGGTATTACCACATCAAACGAGTATATCATAGAAAAATCAATTTTATAATAAATAATAATGAGAGGTTTAACACACGTAGAATTTTAGTGATGGTTAACACTCGTCAGCACAATGCAATGGAAAAAATTTAATGTTACGCAAAAAAAAAAAAAAAAAAAAAAGAAAGAAAGAAAGAAAGAAAGAAAGAAAAAAAAAAGGACAAATACTTTTTTGTCGTTTATTGTTTTCAAGTTAATTGTTCAATAATATATTATATTGATAATAATGCAAAATTTCCAGACAATTTTTGCATTCGTCGAAACTTATAAACGCAGAAGACCTCTCTCTCTCTCTCTCTCTCTCTCTCTCTCTCTCTCTCTCTCTCTCTCTCTCTCTCTCTCTCTCTCTCTCTCTCACTCTCTACTTCAATAATAATAATAAAGAGAAACTTTATTATTCTATGATAAAGTTACATAAATTGACTTGCTTATTTATGTTCAAATCATTAAAAATTTCAAATAAAACACCAATAAAAAAATATATTTAAAATTAATTTCCGTGTTTTCTTAAAAACAAAATATATTATTTTGTTTTGTATTTTAATCATTAATTTTAAAGAAATTTTAATTTCTAAAGCTGAAGTTTTCTAGATATTTTAAATTTTTTTTTTTTGTTCAAATAAAGTAAAAAGAAACAAATTTTTATTATTTTATTTCGATATTCCATTTTTATACATTTAACGCATTTTCTTTAATTTTAATTCCTTTAGTATAGGATACAATTTGATACAAAAAAAAAATAATAATACCTCTTTGTTTTCTTCATGTTAGTTCTTGATCATAATCTCCTTAAAAGATACAAATATTTTTTTATGTCCTATATTTTGCACAGATCCTGTAGCAACCATTTTTTTTTCTTTACAGTATACAGTATGTGTGTGTATATACATACACACACATACGCATACTGGTACATATATATAATAAAGAAGCTTATGTTTTTTCTATCCCATTTCGTAAAAAAAAAGTAAATAATAATAATAAAATAAAAAATAAGAGTTTTTAGTTTCTTTTTGTAATGTACTTTTTTAATATAAAAAGCTATTTTTTGATGCGATAAAGCACGAATTATTTTTCTTTGTTTTTTTTTTCTATTATTTACTTATATCAGAACAATGTACACGTAAAAACAAATAGGAAAAAATTTTGATAAGAGGGCAGAATCTATTTTAAAAAGTTCCAATAACAAATTTATATTGCAATTGGCTCCTCACCAATATGATATATTAATAATCTTTAGATTGTAATAAATATGTCAAAAACCAAGAAAAAAAAGTAATCGGAAAACCAATATTCCTCGCCTGAGCAGTAAAACATTAAATGATCATAAAAAGCAACATTTCCAAACCACATTTTAAAAATTATTACTTCCAAATCGAATATAAAATAACCGCAAAAACTATAGAGTATAAAAAAAGAATGAAATGAGAAAAATATCCAATCTTTTTTCATTTTGCTAATAAATATTTACGCTGTCGAAATTTTCTTCTAAATCATGATTAAAATTTGAGTTTTGAATACCATTTAAAAAAAGAAAAAAAAAATGAAACTTTTATATAAAAATTAAAGCTCATGAATCTTGAATATTTTTAGTTTACTTTACATGCAATGAGCATGCAATAAAAATAATTGCTGAAAATGTAATAAAAATTCTTTGTAAAATAATTTATTTTACTTCATTGAATAATAACTAAAATTTAGACCAAATTTATTTAGTAATAACTGAACTTTTCATTATTGAGAGTGATGCTAATTACCTTTTTTTATTTTTGATGTATTAGTTAAAAATTAGTAGATGATTTTTTAAACAAAATTTTATGACATATATTTAAAGACAAATATAATAGTTTTATTTTATAAATATTTAAACGCTGATAATTTAATTAAAATGGAAATAAGATTTTGTTTCATAAATTATTAAAATGGTTTTTACATACCTCCCAGTCCGGGAAGCTATTGTGTCCTGAACTTGCAGAAGTGGGACCACTTGCCCCACACGTACATCGACATTGCTGCTGAATATGTCGAGTCAATTCTGTGTCCCACATGGCAGTTGGTCGACTCCGAGGTGCAGGCGGTGGAGGAATAGGAAGTTCTCCAGCATCGCATTGTATTTCTATAGGTCTTGGAGAACAACCTCCGCCAGGACATTCCTCACGTCTCCAAGATGCTCGAGGACTGCAATTATTACCAATCACGGTCTCCAGAGGAGGAGGTGGAGGTGTTCGACATGAACACCCATGAGGAATAGGAGGAGGTGGTGTAGAACGTCGTGAAAAATTACGATTATTTGGAGTCGTCATCGTAATGTCATTCTCGTATTTCAAATAATCTAATATTCTCTCTCTTTCTCTCTCTACCTCTCGTTCTCTATACCTCAAGGGTGTTTTTTTTGTACGTCCGTAACACACCGCCTCACAGAGCGATCTGTTTTGTCCTGACAACTGCGCGCCCTCGTTGTACTGATAACACGCATGCGTCTGGTAGCAGCAAACACGCAGGTCGCAATATCATACCACGTGATAGTCTTCAACATAATTTTTCATTCAATTTTATTATAATTATTAATTCTTTTTATCACTTATATTCAGAACCATAAAACTGTATATTTATTACAATATCATAGTTGTGGATATATATAGGTTTGTATATCTTTTAGAAAAAAAAATCGACGATACAGTTTGAAAATTATTGATGCCAAATCATTAGATTTTGTGTATAGATTGCATAGCTTGCAATTTTCTCACTAATAAATAATGTATTAAAGCTCGTATTGATTTTGTAAAGTAATATATAAGTAAAATTAAAAAAATAAATTAGGGGGTAATTTTATTGCATATTCTACAAGAGGACATTGTCCTGAATCGATATTTTATCTAGTGTGTATGCGAATTTCTAAATTTTGAGTTCATTAGATATTTTTAACTAATATTTGAAAGTTGCGATAAGACGTTACAGGCTGCAACTTTTTCTGTACCCACATGCATAAGTTGCTGGCCGTGACGTAATTTTTCGATTTTCAAAAATTAATTAATTTCTTTTTATTAACTCAAAAATTAGAAATTCGTGTTATCAATCGATTCAGAACAATGACCTCTTTTAGAATATCCAATAAAATTGCCATCTATATATATTTTTTGTAGCCTTCTTCATTGTCCATCTCATTTCCCTACTGTATAATATATAAGTATAAAATAAGTAGTTTTGTTGTAGTTCAATGGGACGATGCATTACTTTCATGCAAACATTCATTCATTCATTCATTCATTCATTCATTCATTCATTCATTCATTCATGCATTCATTCATTCATTCATTCATTCATTCATTCATTCATTCATTCATTCATTCATTCATTCATTCATTCATTCATTCATTCATTCATTCATTCATTCATTCATTCATTCATTCATTCATTCATTCATTCATTCATTCATTCATTCATTCATTCATTCATTCATTCATTCATTCATTCATTCATTCATTCATTCATTCATTCATTCATTCATTCATTCATTCATTCATTCATTCATTCATTCATTCATTCATTCATTCATTCATTCATTCATTCATTCATTCATTCATTCATTCATTCATTCATTCATTCATTCATTCGACACATTGGTAGTGTACGCAGTAACATTATAATCTTACACTTAAATACCATTATGTTAAAATAATATGTATAATATATATATTATAACATTCGATCGTCAACTGGGTTCGTCATCGTCATCCAGAGTCCACTGCAAAAGAAAATAATATAGAAAATTCAGAGTTTTTTACTGTAATTTATGTAAATTCAAATAACATTCACTAAAATTTCAATAAAACAGATGCACCTCAAACATAAAGAGGGCATACTATGCCTATATATTTATTTTGTAATTATAAGAAGAAAAAAAAATCAAGAATAATTAAAAAAAAAAAAAAAAAAAGTTTACATTTACAATGTGTGCGAGGTAAAAGGAATGTAATAAAATACAATATATAATATAATAATAAATAGAGACCGGATTTTTAGGTGAAATTTTTGGTAAAAAAGGGTCTAAAATAGGTGATTTTTTTGCACAAAAAGGTGAAAAAAAGGTGATAAAACATGAAAAAAGGTGATGAATTCAGAAAAAAAGTGATAAAATTTTTAAAAAAGTAAAAAAATAAAATAATAATAATAATAAAAATAAAAGAATAAAACTTTTTTTTTTAGTGTATGCTATACTGTATAATAGGTATTTTGTGGTTACAGGTACAACCTACAAAAAAAATTAGTGTTACCATGTCAATTTCTTCACCCAGTTTATTTATGTTGCAGTTACATACGACAATCATCTCCAGATTGTCGTCAGTTAAATTTGTTAAATTTGATGGCATACAATGAATCTCTGTTTTAAAAAATTGCGGTAAAAAATCATTTTTTTTTAACGTTTTGTTAATTCTTAAAAAAAATACTCATTTAGGTGAAAAAAGTTGATTAAAAGGTGAAAAAATGTGATGAAAAGGTGAAAAAATGTGATAAAACCTAAAAAAAAAGGTGAAAAAAAAAAGTTGATCTCAAACGGCTCGAAAAGTGCTAGTTCGTGGACATTCTTATAAAAAAGGAACATATTATTCATAACAACAAAAAGGTGATCACCTGAAAACCCGGTCTCTAAATAAATGATTCAGATTATCAAAACACATTACAAACACAATACGCATAGTTGAGCACAGTACAATCAAGACATATTGCTTTTCCTTCTTCTCCCTTAGTTTAAGAAATAAATTTTAAATAAATAAAAATAAGAGAGAGAGAGAGAGAGAGATGAAAACACAATTAAGTTATAAGCAAAACACACAATTATTTTGTCAAGTATTCGTGGGGACAACGCCTGAGTGATAGGCAGCGGAATGCATGCATGTAAAACAAGTTACATATATTTGCAAAATTGACAGGCGCACAATTATAAAGTGCTAGGAATGACTACAATAATGAGATTTGATGTTTAATTAAAAGTTACTATTTTAACATTATTTCAACATATATTTCAATGAAACGACTAAGAAGACAAATTAATACAGCCTGTGAATAATTTTACGAAGTAAAAATAACAATATAATACCAATTTTTATTAATTAAAAAAATTAATGCTATTAATTATAAAAAATCGTTTAAATTATTATAGTTCGTACTGCAATTAAAGTTCTAAAAAAATCGAATCGCAGAATGAAAATTTGTATAATTATAATATATTCATATTAATTAGGAATAAAACTATAAGCTTACAGTTAGATTTTGATCGAGTGAGTATTTTTTTTTTTTTTTTTTTTTAATTCTTCAGGCACGCACTTTTTTTTTTAATTTGTGCATATTTTCTTATCTTGCAAAACGTTCTGTACACTTTGTCTCTACATAAATGCCCTTATTTTTTAAGTCAACGATATTTTGAGACAACAATAGTATATTTCAGCTTGGCATATTAATTAAGGAATTACCTTTTTTGTTTTACTTACCGAGCACATCTATAATGTGGTCAGGTCACTGATCGGAATGCGACACAAAATAAGAGTCACACCAGTCTTTTTTGTCCAAATACTCTTTGCCTTGGCACGTACTTATCCTGTAAAATGTTGAAGGATGCTCAGGAGTGGAATATGTAAAGAACTATGATAGGATTGGAAAGGAAGCTGCTGTGGCCTTAAAAAAAAAAAATCCTGCCCCATTCACCTGGAACTATGAAGTGGAAAGGGACGAAAACCACAGAAAAATTTCCGCCTTAGGCAGCCGACGAGATTCTCAAATTTAATAACAAAACTCTGAACTTATTAAATTCAAAGTTCTGCAACTCGTCTCTCCTCCCGAATTATGAGTCAGTCAGAAATCATCAGAAATATCTGCAGAGCCATATTTGTGGTAGCAAAAAATATCATCTAACTTTAGGATCTCTTCACAATATTAATTAAGGCCTTTGGATTTCTCTATGTTTCGGGGAGAATAAACTTTAAAATTTAATTTAACAGTATACATAAAATTCAAATAATTTACATTACAGGTTAAAAGAAGTCATAATCTGTTTGAAGAATTGTTAAAGGAGAGTGACAAATAAACTTATACCTTCCTTTTTTGGTATATAAATAGAACTTGTAGAAACTTGCAATCATTTATCTTGTTTATTCATTAATACATTGAAATTTTGGTTCAACCAAAAATATTTACAAGTTATAATGATAAAAGATAAATAAATACATGATTACATATTATCATCTCTAACTTTTTTTTTTTTTTTTTTTTTTTTTTTTTTAATACAGGACTTGGTGAACTTTCTTTGTTCAGAGACTTCAAAGTGATAGTTTCGATTATTGTTACACCACAGAGTGATGCAAACAAGCGTCATGGCCAAATATATAAAAGTTAATTGTTTCATATTATGTAGTGGAGGACATGAAGTGGAGAAGTCTCTTAAAGAGATTTGTGAAGAGTGAGGCCGGGTACTAACTTTGAAACTAATAGTGTTTAATTGCCATTTAAAGAACAGAGTGCACATTTTACTGCATATAAGTATACACCTTGTATACTGGAAATGAGGGGGGGGGGGGGGGAAACGCAATTTGTAAAATTACTCCTCATTGTGATGTCGTATTTAATGTCTAACTTTTTTTTTTTTTTTATCTTACTGTAAGTAAAATTTTACCCAGTTCAATTCAATGAAATATTACATAACAAATAATATACTTTGCAGCGAGAGAGAGAGAGAGAGAGAGAGAGAGAGAGAGAGAGAGAGAGAGAGAGAGAGAGAGAGGAGAGAGAGAGAGAGAGAGAGAGAGAGAGAGAGAGAGAGAGAGAGAGAGAGAAACTATTTTGTTGTATGATACATACAAAAAAAATTTAAAAAAAATTTAAACTTGCGTATGATAAATGAAAATGTACTGGTAATTGGAAAATGTTTGTCACAATTTTTTATTATGATAAATGTCTCAATTTTTTGAGGATATAACTTGCAACAAAAAGTTAATATGAATCCTAAATCACAAAAAAAAGGGACAGTTTGATAACACAATATCACTTTTAATGACATCAAAAGCATAATATGCTCAAGTCCAATAAGCCCAGATTAAGCTTGGCTTAATAAAGTTAATATAAAACTTTAAAAAAAAAAAAAAAAAAAAAAAAAAAAAAAAAAAAAGGCTTCCTTTAAGGTAAAAATGAGGAAAAATATACATTGCAGTTAATAAATTAACAATAGAAAATAGAAGTAGAGAGATACTAATGCTGTTTTATAATGTTTAGCCTTTGGCATTTGATATAGCGAGACTGTGACATACTAGGTACAGTATGTACACTCCCCCCGAATAAATCTGACCGCAGCATTCATGTCTCCAAATGTTAAATATATGAGGAAACTTTAAATGCGACCAGTCAGATATATTCGGGGGGAGTGTACAGTATATAATTAGGCCTATATCATATTTTATCAAAACTGGCACTTGTCTACACTAGAGCATTTGATCTCAAATCCCAATTAGCTATATATAAATTGTTTCATTTCAATTTAAAATTCCAAATATATATTTTTAAACGTATTGTTAATTGATCTATGAATAACATCAATGAAAAATGATATGATCATGGGAGATTATGGACTGGTTATTAGAAATTAGACCATGATACATTATAGATTCAGAGCATTTATTTCCCCTCTCACAAAATAATAACACAATCATTGGAAAGGATTCTTTAACCATACATAATCACATCAACTTGGCAATATAAATAACAATTGCATTTCATTTATTTCTTTGTTAAATAATACATAACTACAAAACTATATGTTTGACAGTTCTAAAATTGCAATCTTGATCTTTAAATATAACATTGTAAAATATTTTATCAAACTTTTAACAAACAATCTGATTTCTTTGTCAATTAACTTAACTTTGTTGCATGATTGAATTTTGTTTTTTAAAAAAGGAACACATTAAAAGAAATAGTTTGAAACAAAACTTATAAATTTTGCTGTAACTTCGACACATAACATAATATAGAAATTAAAATAAAAAAAATCACTTTAATGCTTTCACATCATCCACGTGGCATTTTTAAGTGTCCGTAACAATTTTTTTTTTAATGTTTGATTTTTAAACTTAAAGTATCATTTTAAAACCCCTATTTAAACTTAAAAACATGCCCATTATTATTATTAATATTTTTTTTTATCATAATTCATTAAAAAAGTATAATTATATTAATTTATTTGAATAAAAATTATTTAGATAATATTTTTGATATAAAATTGTCAGTCGCCACATGAATGAAGAGGGAAATGTTTACAACGTACGTAGATAATTTTATATTAGATACTCTTGCTTAATTCACGGGTTCACAAGTTAGGAAGTCGTTGAGGAAGGCTTCGTTTGTGAGAGGAGTGTCACCAAGAGAGAGACTTGACAGAGAAGAGGCTGAGGACGAGGTTCTTTCCTCTACGTCCCACACGTTATGTCCAGCCAGGTCCAGACCTGCCTCCACGTTCATTGGCACACTACCATTCACAAAGTGATCCTCAGTGACGGGGTGGCAAGCACGTAGATAAAGCCTAAGATGAATGAAATATCATTAGAATAGAGCACAAAATAAATACATCAACATTTTTTTTTTAAACATTAGATTCACACAAGAGATCTAAGTTAGAGAAAAATTGTTTCAATTGCACGGACTATTATACTTCTGTGAGGACAACTTAATTTATAGCTTTTACATACCAGGTGCATTCCTTGGAGACAGCATGGACCTTGGGCACTGGCATACCATTGAAGGTGCTAGCACAGGGCAGAGTGTAAGCCCCCATGTCTTGGAAAATGACCCAATCTCCGATATTGAGCTCAGGCAGCAGAAGAGGGTTGGTGACTTGGTCCAAACCATCACAAGTGGGACCCCAGATTGAGCCCAAAGATAGCTTGTGGCCAGCCATACCCTGTAAAAGATAAAATCAAACATTAAAATCAAAATAATAGCAATAAAAAATACTTCAGAAATATGATGTTGCAATTTAAATTGTACTTACAAAACATATCAATTGATTCTTAATAATACTAAATAAATTCTTATGAATATCCGAGAAACACAACACAGAGAGGGAGAGAGACTCTTACCTTTAGTGGAATGGGTGTAACAGTGGCATGGTCGTACAGCAGACAGTTGAAACTGCCGTACACACCATCATTGATGTAGTACATGAATGATGACTTGCCATCTTCCTGAGTGACTGTGCGCTTAGAGTGCACATTAGTGGCTAGGGTATATGCTGAGGCCACGTAGAAACGCCCAGGCTCAGCAATGATACGAATACCACATCCTTCAGGGAAGTGTAAGTCCAGAGACGTGTTGATCACTTCAGCAATCTGAAATATAAATAGTTGACATTTAAAATCGCATACTTCTCATCTTTAAACAACAATATGTTAGTACTATATTTCATGAAGTTTAATGGACAATATTTATTATTATACATACTACAGTCAACCGGGGTGACTTTGAACAACCAATAATCTCTACTTTAGGCACCCATTAAAAAAAAAAAAAAAAAAAAAAAAAAAAAAAAAAAAAAAAAAAAACTGAGACGTCATTGAAAGATTGAGAACAAAATTGGAACTATAGGTACATTCTTCGAGGTTCTGAAATGAGGCCCTAAGACAGAAATAATTGGGTATACAAAGTTAGCTGTGTTGACTATAATTATTATACTGGTGAATATTAGGGGTTTTTTTACTACATTTTTATCATTTATTATAATAGCACTCCTTGATTTATAATTAAAAACATGAAGTATAAGAATAAAGTTACAAACTGATTGACTAACCTTATCAATGGAAGATCCTTTGTTTCCAGGGTATCCTCCTCCAAGATCCAGTAGATCAAAGTCAAAACCAATCTGTTTTGCTGTTTCAAACAGATTCTTGGCTGCTGCGATTGCTCGAGCAAACACTGGTGGATCAGAGCAGCCGGAGCCTACATGGAAGCTCACTCCGACAACGTCCAATCCCAGTTTGCGAGCAGTGTGCAGCAGATTGACTGCCTCTCCCACCTCAACTCCAAACTTCATGCCCAGAGGACATTGCGCCTTCTTAGCCTCACAGCGAATACGCACCACAAGCCTAAAACAAGTAAAATCATCAGGGTTGAACTTGGAAAATGTAGAGAATTATCTACGGATATAAAAGAGCAAAGTGCATAAAGCAAGTGCCTACAAATTTTAATTTAGATGCATAATTTAAAAGGCATTATTAGTTATGTTATTTTGAAACAAAAATATCTGATGAAATGACAACTTGGAAAACCCATGGTCAATAATGTTAATATACCGCAATAATAATAAATAGTAACAAGAACCAACTATAATTGTTGTATTACCAGTATCATTTGTTTTTTAAATACATACACAATTAAACTCATAACAAGATCTTTTACAACAATTTTAAAGATTGATGCAAATTGCTTATTAATATGAGCAATAAGCATTCAACACAATTTCATTTTTTTCATTAAAATATTATTTTATAGTAACAAAAAAAAAAAAAAAAAAAAAAAAAAAAAAAAAAGCCCGTTGTGGATGGAAAAGAATATTAAATAAAATGTCACCAGAGAAGGAAGATTACTCACTTTGCAGTTGGGTACAGAGTCTTGATCTTGTGCAGCTCTGTCTCATTGTCAAAAGTCATGACGTCCACTCCAAAGCTGGCTGCGTGACGGATATGTGAGGCTTGTTTCACTGGATTAGCAAAGATAATTCTGCTTGGGTCCACTCCAAGATTCAACACTTTTGACATCTCAACCTAAACCAAATAATCAACAATTAACCTTATGCAATATAATCTACATAAAATAATAATAACACACTTCTGTTCTACTAATTGTTATTTTATAATACTGTAATAAATGTCTACAGTTTTCCTGATATGTTTATTTGTTTCTAACAACTTGTGCCATCATCGAGTGGCCGAAACAAGATGAGAGGTTATTTCAACAGGAAGCACCCCTTTGTCTTAGATAATAATCATGTTATGGGAATAACATTTAACATGTATGAAATTCAATATTAACAATCATCACCTGTAAAGTTTTGTTCTTTATAGGAGAAAAATTGTTTAAGAAAAAGGGGTGCATCTGGTTGTAAAAATCTGACCTTGTTGTGGCCAGGGTGTATCTAACTGAACCACGGAACGACTTCTGATTACCTGTCAAACTTGGGCAAAGCCCTAAATTCAACCATGCTAAATGAGTGAGCAGCTACAATGATGATGGCTATATCCTAATCATTTGAAATTAACTTTTAATTACAGTATATATGTACCTATCAGTTCTTTACCATAACATAAATATTACTTTTTTTTTTTTTTTTTTTTTTTTTTAATATAATTATGTTTTTTTCCTGTGGCAAATAATTGGGACATTAAAAAGCCACAAACAATTTATCAGCACATCCATAAAACACATTAAGGCTAGGAAATAGTTGACAGGATGATACTGTCAGTGGGTATAAAAAAGTAGAAAACAGGAAACTGCTACTTCCAAATGTCAGAGACAAGAGATAATATGTTGGGGAAGTAAGAAATTACCTTTGAAGCACAATCAAAGCCAGTTCCCAGGGCAGCCAGCACCTCTAGTACTGTTTGGCTGTCATTGCACTTCACAGCTGAAAAATAAAAACATACTGCAGTTAGTAAAATACATAACATCAAAAATTATTAGTGAAACGGCAGATAAAATATTCAATAATAAATAATAATAATAATGAAATTAAAAATGTTAATACAATTTGAATTTACATTACAGTACATCTCTTTATTATTGCTAGAAGGGAAAGATATATTGTCTATTAATACACATGTGTCTATTGAGCTGTATTTATTGTAAAATCAATACAAGTAGGTATTGATGTCATGGATACAAAATTGTACGTTATCTCACCATAGTGTGGCTGGACCCTGGGCAGCTTGAGCTTCCACTCCTTGTGTTTGCGGAGGATGTCGTCCACGTCCAACACGTAGAAGGCTTCCTCCTGCACCTGTGAGCACAGCAAGCAGTATCGTGGTCAGTCTCTGCCACCCTCCAAGCTCCATCATCATCAGCTTACCCCAGACTCAGCAATCTTCTGCAGCACCTGCCACACAGAGGTGCCGGCGTCCATCACGTGGATACGGGCATCGTGTCTCTCCAACTTCATCTTGATGATGCTTATCTATGTTTACAGCTAATGTCAAGATGATAAAATGTCAGTGATATCTGCAAACACAACATATTTCTATTTTAAAACTTTTTTTTATATATAATGCATAATATCAGCTACAGTACTTAAGAAAATTAATACTAAAAAAATAATCGAAAAATAAAATACAGTATTTATATTTTTTATATTGGAAGATAAAAGTTAATTATGTTGAAACATGTATTTTGTTTTTGAATGAAGGTGACTTTTTTTTTTTTTTTTTTTTTTTAATAAATTCAAAACTCTAAATCTTTGGATTATTCCTATGTATCCCAGGGGATAGAACAATCTTGTACTCACGAGGTAGCAAGTGGCACGGGGCTGAGAATGCGGCTCTAAAGAAGCGGCAGTCTCAGTAAGTGTAGCGCTCCGCTGTTGATGCCCAAGGAGGATCTCCGTTCAGCACTAGGCGCCAGTTGTTGTTGTGGAGGCTGTAGCTAGCTGCAGGTGTGGGCAGCCGTCCTGAGAAGGAATACTGAAACACCAGACAAATATCACATCAAACAAATGCAATATGATGATTTCTAATCTGATTTGCTACTGAGCCAAATTTAAAAATAATGCAGCTAGACAAGAAATGTCTTCACTTTATCATAGTAAAATATTACACTTATGTTCATAAAATATCTACCTATCTACTATAAATGCCTTCATGTTTTCTCATGTACAATTTACATTGAAACCTCCATGAAATCATGACTAGAGTGCCAGTTTTTCTTATTTGCTGTAACCAACTTAATCATCTAGTTGTATAAGTTTAGTATTTAATAAAAAGGAAGAAGAAACTACTAAATCAAAACTCCAACTGGAAGCAGCTTTGTGAATATACAATGCTATAAATTCAACTTACTGAGGTATACATAATGTGCCATATTTTTACAACAGTTTGGGAAAATTTTAGCTTTGAACGACCGCTTGCTATCACGGAAAAGATTACGACGTCATATGTTATTTTCCCTGTCATATTTAGTGTGCTCACTGAGGCGAACGCTTTTCAAAACTTTGTGCATTCATTTGTCCTTTCCTATTGATGCCAGTGCTTGCTATATTACATGTATTATTACAGACATTGTGACATTCAAATTTATTCTACTGCTTTACGAAAATGCCATGCATTTACTGTATATGAAAATTTAAATTGACATAGTGAGGAAGACCGAAAGAAAATTGTTAGCGGATAATCTTATTTCATATTCTTACAAGGACATTGTCTTGAATCGAATTTCTAATTTTTTAGTTGAAGTATTTTTAATTTATATTTGAAAATCGAAAAATGGCATCACAGTCGGTAGCTTGTGTATGTGGGCATCATAGGAAAAGTTACCGACCATGACGGCATTTTCCGATTTTCAAAAATTAATTAAAAATGCTAAATAAACTCAAAAAATTAGAAATATGCATAAATTATATCGATTCAAGCCGATATCCTCTTTTAAAATGTGCAATCAACTAAAAAAAAAAAAAGTTTTCCTCAGGCTCTATATAAATACAGTATTTCCATATTGACTAAAACTTTATAGCACAGTGACTATGTAATTTTTGTATCGAATTAAGTGATTCTAAAGCATTGCATTATACGGAATTTCTCCTCTAAATTTCTTGTTTATTAATATCATATTATCTTACTATATATTATTGAAATAGAATTTTATCCCTGACCAAGGTCTAAGATATTGTAAGTGAAACCCATATTAGTGTTGTGATATACATATTTGTTGCATTTATTTTTATATTATAGCAGTACAATACGTATAATGAAGCAACATAATAAGAAATAAGAAAAAATCGAGGGCAATGCATAGTGACGTATACACCATAAAGCAAGGTAAAACTGCAGCTACGGCTTTCGCTATTATATCCAGTTGTAGCCAGTTGTATTCAAATTGCTTGCATTGACGTAGCTTTAGGTTTTAGAAAGAAGCCTTACGTATATTATAGCGTGACGTTAGAAATAAATATTAGGATTTTCACGAGACACGTACGGCGACGTTTTTATTTGGCAAAGGCAGTCACGTTTTTGTTTTTATATACATCACTAATTTGTGTGACGTCATGAGCACGGTGTTAGTTGCGAATTATAAAAAGAATCGAGAAGTTATTTTTTCTGCTCATAAAATTTTTGATTGCCCGAGGTTGAAAGTTAGAATCACGTTCACACTTCACAATACATGCTCTTGTTGATATAAAACTTGTGCTAAAAAATAAAATGCAACAGAGAGGGAGAAAAAAATTTGTTGAAAGGACTACAAAAAAATTAAATTACAAGACCGTCACTTGGTACAATTAAATTTATGACAAGATAATTTCATAAAGGACATAATTACACACCGACAAAAATAAAAACGTAAAAATTATGCTAGCTTATTTTCAGCATAATTTGTTTACCACAGCAAATAATATGCTAAAACCTATACCTCATAATAACTATGTTACAAAGCATAATTATTAATATTATAATTTAGGAAGATTTATATGCTATAGCTATAATAATATAAATGCAGCAGAAATTACGCAGGTAATTCTTATCGTGCAAGTAGATGTTACAATATATACGTCGAGGCATTATTTTATTATATTTCAATAATTTATTCGTATATCGTTATTATTTAGTTTTATAACCAATAAATTTACATATGCATCAGTCTATTCTCTTTACTTTAAAATTAAAATAGAATGGTGCAAAAAAAAAAGCTGTGCATGTCTTCTTGAGATAAGATATTGCAATGGCAGAGTTATTACAGTTGAGCATGCTACACATAGTGAGGGGACAACTGGAAGTGTGACAAGAAAAGTGGAGATTGTGAGCATAATATGTTGAGATGTGATTCTAACATTACAACGCAGGCCAATGAATGACCATGACTGGCTCGGGATAATAAACAAGTTGAGAAAGAAAAGACACGAACAACGAAGATTATAAACACGATGCCATGCGCATATGCAAATAATAAGACTCATTCAAATAGAATTTGCAAAAAAAAAAAAAAAAAAAAAAAAAAAAAATACTGGCGATGATCCCGATAAAAATTAATTCATAATATATTTTTACGTTTCCATTTTTTTTTTCCGCCAGTTATTTCCTTGCCAAAACTGCGAGTGTAAGTCACGTTTGCCAATAGTTTTATGATATGATATTTTAGAACAAATTATGTACGGTACACATTTTAAATTTAAACCATAGGTGTTAGTGACATTTACGTTTTTGTTATTTTCCTCCTTCTGTGCGGAACAAGTGTGTCTAATTTTAAACAGGGAAATACCAGTTACAATATATCAAAATATTATTATCATCAATAAGCAAAACTTTTGGAAATTTTGTTTATTTCTTTTGGGCTAGATTGAAGCAGAAAATCGTAACTAAAATATTGATTACACACACACACAATTGTTGAAAATGTGATGTAACATTTCAAAATGTTAATTCCCTTGCTTAATTAATTTTAGTTTTATATAAAATCAAAAGTTAGCATATTTTTTTTTGTTTTTTGAAAGAAATAAAAATGCACATCACGAACATCATTTTTTTGTAGCAGTAATAATAAAACGTCACAGAAAAATAACAAACCATCTCTCATCTTTTTTGTCTCTGCAATGGCAATAAATTTTGTGTGCCTTACAAGTGAACTCTACATCGTATACATCGTTACTGACCTATATCACTGATCATAACTTGCATAGCACGGTAGCATTTTGCAAACTAATTGTCGCGAACAACAGGTAAAATATTATTTTCGCAAATATAATATTATTAAAGCCATAGACCACATAAAACAACATGTGCTTTTTAATAAATAAACACGAAATGGGATCTTCACAATTGATGATAATTTTTATCAGAATGTTAATGTATAGCCCCACGAGAGAGCGTGAAAAAACTGTAAAGTATGCAATTTGCGTGAAAATTCATGTTTATGACGTCAGAAACATGCAAAAATTAGTATGAAAATTTTATGCGGGTTGCATAAATCGAATATTCTAATCACTGCTACGGGGCTACAATTGGGTTTTGAGACAAACTAATGTTATTTGTGTAAATCCCATCAAGTGCTTTCTGATATAAATGCTTATGTTTTTCTCTGGTCTATTCCTTTAACAAGTATTTTTACTTCAATGTCTTTTATTTTTTTAATCAGGCAGCACTATCATTCATTATAGGTTAAAAAAAATAAACCGATGCGCGCGGGAAAACTTATTTAGTCCCTTAATTTTCTATCCTTCAGCATTGCGGGACCATATTTTTAGATTTTTTTTTTTTTAAAGAAAGTAATAATACACTGTACCAAAAAGGGTTTGAAATATTTAAATGAGGGGTACTAGCAGGCACCTTCTAAAATTAAGGAGGTCCTGGGTACTAGCGAGACCCCGGTATCCCGGGGGCCTCGGTACTAGTCACATTTTTGCGTGTTTTCAGCTTATAGAAAATTTAAAATTCCAACTATTAATTTCTATTACCACAATTTCTCAGGTACTTACATTTGAGGTAGAGTTGCTGAAACATTTTCTGTTACGACAAATTTTTATAGGAACTTTCAACAGTAGACTTCACTATAGAAGTCTACTTTAATATCACAATATTAATAATACTATAGCAGCTATAGGCAGAACTACTGACTAACACTCACTGCATTCTCGATAATAAATAAGTGAAAAGTCCAATACTGTTTTCAATATATAGAGCTTCACCATAGCATTATAGAAGTTTAAAAATAAAGAGGGAGAGTTAGTTATTATTATTATTATTATTATTTTGAAAGAGGGGAAAACTCCTAAACAGTAACACCTATCAAAAAAAAAAGTTGTTCAAGGTGGATAAATCTGGTTATGAGCAGACATTTAATGACTTATTGAGATCCAGGTAGACAGTGACCTGACCTCTCCCTTCGTTGTGCCCACTTTGCACGCGGCACTCCAACCAGAGCGCCTGCGTGCGTAGTAGTATAATACTCTCGAGCGTAGTACTCTCTCAATCCATTCATGGGAACCCCTCTAAATCTCTATACACGTAAATAAATATTACATCCTTTTTCCTTGTAATTTTTCTAGAAAGTATAATTAATATTTTCTACGTAATTTAATATGACGTCATATTTCAGAATAAAACGTCAAAACAGATTTCAAACTGTGATACATTATTCTTTAATTACATAATTATAATTTGCAATAACATACGTGTAAGGTGGAAAAAAAATCAGAACGTGCAATTTCAGAAAAATTGAACGTAGTAAAGAGATTACAGTATAATGATTGATGAAAATTACTATAATTACCTACGATTATTTTACGAAGCAATTTTTTGAAACTCCTGACTTAAGTGTCCATGAATTCGAATGCTGCAGTCGATGAATTTATATTACAAATATATTAATTCAGGCTCTAAACTTATATAGTATACGTATAAAAATGGTCGAATGTTACTTTGCAGCTTATTGTTTCTTTAAAGGCATAGACAACATGAAAACATTAGCATTTACATCACAAAACACATGATGGGACTTACATAAATAACATTAATTGGTCTCAAAACCCAACTGTAGCGGTGTAACAGTGATCAGAAAATTTCAATTTATGCAACCCGCACAACATTTTCATACTACTTTTTGCCTGTTTCTGACGTCGTAAACAGAAATATAATCACGCAAATTGCATACTTTACAGTTTTTTCACGCTCTCTTGTGGGGCCACATTTTACATTCTGGTAAAAAGTATCATCAGTTTTGTAGATCCCATTTTGTGTTTAATCATTAAAAAGAACATGTTGTTTCATGTTTTCTATGCCTTTAACGTAAATTTGCTGACGGTCTACATATTATTACAATAAGGAAATAAGGCATTACAAAATATTGTCAATTTTACATGTAAAATAATATGATTGTTTTGAATAATATTGCATATATAATTGAAAACATAAAACAATCTAGATTAATGCCAAAGGCAATGACGTAATACTATAAACATGATAAATATAAATGAGATTTATACAGCAAAAGGAAAAAAAGTTGCAATAAAGTCTACACCGTATCATGTATGACGTCAGAGGGTGAACCAATGACGTCACTACTATACGGATATCGACCCTTAAATGTGCGTGCTAAATTTTTATGAAAAAAATGTAAAATAACACCATCATATTAAATCTCGCAAACACTTTAGATAAATTGAATTACATAAAAACCTAACTTAAAAGATATAATATTTATATTATTACATAATTAATTTTAGCCTGAATATTTTTAAAACGTGAAAAAATTAATTTTTACAACACACCAACTTGTTGAGGATACATATTATATTTCTGGGGATGCAAATAAAAATTTAGTCGTCCAAAAAGTAAAGGATGGTGGATATTTTGCTGCGATTCTATATTAGAAATTTGTTCGCCGCAGTACACATTTTACAAGTATATCGAGCTAAATATTTTGCTGCAAGCTTGAGGCCAGAAGCGCGCAGCATGAGGTCTCTAATACATCCTAACTTTATTGATCTGTCTGGTTGCGCTCTGCAGCGCAAAACAGTCTGGTCCTAACATAACAGAGGATTTTAACTGTTCTCCATGCACCAACGCATGACCCCAAGCAACTACGACACCATTTACTTTTCAACCCTTTAGCACGTACACCATCTCTCACGAAGAGGACTTTTAAATAAGAATGATGGATAAGATGGTTATATCATGTTATACGTCAAGATTCATTAAATTTTTTTTTATGATAATTATATATTGAATGACAACGAGCTGATCAATTTGGAGAACGAGATACTGCAAATTATATGTCTTAGATTAAGCAAGACTGATATTGGAAATAAAAAAAGAAGTTATCATTTCATTATATAACACGCTTCCAAGTTTTTTTTTTTCCCCTCGTTATCTAGTTTTGCCATTTTCTGATCGGAGACTTGTACAGTACATTATATAGTAACATAGGAAGAAAGAAATTGGAAAGTAAAATAAATGTCTCAAAACCTTGATTTCTCCCCTTGTGATACCTTTGACGTAAGAACTATTAATATTAATTAAAATAAAACATAAATATATTTTTAATCACTTAAATACAGAAACAAGGCAATACGAAGGAATACTTTTTCATTTCTTTATTTAACTAAAGTTTACGTATTTTTTGACCGTGAGAAAATTTCGCATGTCGAGGTCCATACCACAATACGTGGAAGACGCACGTTTAGAGGGAAATTTGCCATGTATATCTAGCAAGGTGACATTTCCACGTGCCTACGCGCCAAAATCGTATAGGAGAGCAAAAGCTAGAGTAGTCGTCTCCCTGTCTGGATAAATCTAGGTCATAATATTCAATAACAATATCACGATGTCGCTCACGGTCGAGGGGGGTAGAGTGATCCAGTTCCGTACACGCGGTGGAACTATACCCAAAATATATTATATTATTTCTAAATAGAGAACTATTCAAGGTTACTAGTTTATATTACATTAAAAAAAAAAAAAAAAAAAAAAAAGGCTGAGAATTAATCTATGCTATATACAAAAATAAGAAAATTTGTTTCTAGAATTTTTATGCAAGTCAATATAATAATTGGTTCCAATCGTTAACAATGAAAGTGAGCTTGACACAATGCAAGACCTCATCTTGGTACAATTACTTTGTGCTCGTTTTTAAACAATTAAACACATATGAAGCTATTATATATAAGAAGATTATGATCACAGAGAAAATTACGTCTATTCTTAGTTAATGATTGCTTTGGTTTTTCATACTTTTTTGGAGAACAAAAATAAATGTGACACCCTCAACTCCCTCAAGTACAGTACTTACAAGTGCAAAACTTAAAGAGTTTCAAATAATGAAGATGTGCTATTTCTTTCGGTGCGAACACGTGATTCCTACAAAGAACAAAGCAAATAGGCCAAGAACAGAAAGAAAAAGAAGGAAAAAAAAAAGTACTATCATAACATTATTATGGTATTATTTTCTTTATAATGATGATATTCTATCATAAACCTTATCGGCAAACCTAGAGAGAGAGACGTGCAAATCTTAAAACTCTTGCACAGTACAGAATAGCTAATCTTATGCACACCTATAAATAGTGCATATTCTAAAAATGATTATGAGTTATTACGAGTTGAAAACACAAGCCAAGATTCATTATGTATATCATACAATTTTTTAAAATTAAATATTTAAATTTTAAAAATAGTAACGTGTGTGTATTTATATAAATACATACTTATTGTTTTCATAATATATAGCATTGCGATTGTGCACGAGCAAAAATGTAGGATGCCAATCTCAACGTATTAGGCTTGCTAATAGGTTTGCAAAGTAAAATTCCATGTTCATTTCGAAATAATAACAAAAACGACCCTTTACTGACAAAGAAACAAGATAATTCCAACTAGAAACAACTGGTAAAATCAAGCCAATCCTTGATTTAAAACGAGTGAAAGATTTCATATTTATTTTAATGCTTTTTTAATGATGTCAAAAGGCAGCTTATATTATGCATATAACTATTTTACTTAATTAATAATATTATAATATTAATTGATGCACATTAAATTTAGGTTACGAGTCTAAAAAGTAGGTTATGCTATAATATATCATGTTATCTATTCAAATATTATCGACAAAGCGGTTGTCATGGTTTTGTTTGAATGATAGAGTGGATCAAATTTAACGAATAGTGGCAATGGTATCACTGCACATTGTGCGTGCTAAGACTAAGCGTGAAGATTTGGAAATTATCAAAACGCTGACATGATATTTATGATTATGTAAAAATCAACTTAAAAGCTCTTATACACATTAAAATTAAATTATATATAATTATACCTGCCAATTTGATAATTTAATTACCTCTGCGTATGCAATAAGTAATGTAGACTAGAGTTTTATGAGATGGTCCTTTTATGTCCTGTACTAGTTTTTAATAAATTACCATGTAATATTAAAGCAGAAACTTGTGAAAAAGTGTTTGAGAGAATTTTATACTCCTTTTTATCTTATTATTATCTTAATTCCTTGTTTCCTTTTGTCTGAAAGAAGGTCTGCGGTAAAAAGGTTCTAGGATAAAAGGGCCTGCCTTTGCGCACTGTCGGCGAGCTGCGCCGAGGCCCGCGCGGGGGCCTCGGCTGCACACAGGTAGGACCTTTTATTCGAGGTCCTATTTTCCATGGACCTTCCTTTTGTATACCGCTTTTGGTTGTAGGAGATTAGAAAATAAACTGTTTTGAATTTCAACCATAAGGTATTTTATATTTCTGATTAAAAAAAAAAAAAAAAAAAAAAAAAAAAAAAAAAAAAAAAAAAAAAAAACGCATTTAGTTTGGTCATAGTATAAATATATATTTATACTATGGTTTGGTTTATACCTCGAAAGAATAACTTTGAGATCCTCGTATCATTATCGAACTCAGAGCTTCCTGAACTGTGAGCTTGTTACTAAGAACCAAAGTGATTTGTAATCATGTGCTGACGGCTGACGTATACGGTATGTGTGTAAGTGTGTGTGTGTATACTTATATACAGCATATAACAGCATTCTGTTTGTTATCTCAATAGGCCCTGTCCACTAGCGCGTGACAATGTGTGACAACAACCTCCGAGTGATATTGCTTTAATCAACTATTGACTTGCATAGAGGACACCGGTCAAAGTAAAAAGTCTTTTCAATTTAGTGGGAGGAGCTTGTATTGCCATTTTCATCATTTAAAAAAAATATTTATTATCACAAATTTTTAAACTATAAATAAGATACCATAACTAAAATTTCTTTGTAAGGTATATAACAATAATAGTTTCAAAAGTGACACACTTAAATTTTATTAACACTAGAATATAAAAATATATTATTTACATATTACAGTATATTAAAAAGCGACAGGAGTAAAATAATACTTTTTGCCAACTTGTTACGATAAAGTACAGGTTATAAAAGGATTAATGAATAACTTAATTGACAAATTATAAAACAAGTACCATGTACGCACGTGTCATAAAAAAAGAGGGGACCAGATATATAATTTGGTCAATGAACTTGATATTACCTCCAGACATGACTGGAGGACAATTAATTAATTCATAATTTTTTTGAATGTTAAAGGTCAATACTAACAATGATTTTTTTTCTTCTTTTACTTGCGGTATACTGTATATTTATATAGGTTATTAAATTTTTGACCTTGGCAAGTGTGATGTCCGTGGAAACATTAGAGGTCCCCGTGCTTTTGCCTCTTTTTTTTTTTTTTTTTTTAATGATACGCATGAAACGATGTTGTCTATTAAGAAACAAGGACGTCCAACAAATTGCAATCCATATTATTCTGTTTTGATGTTATTCCTGCATAGGGAACAAAAATATTTGCCAATAAAAATGACTTTCTCTTATCTTAAATCATGATTTAAAAAAATTACAAAAGTATCGGTAATGGGATAGAAAGTTCAAGTCCTATGTACAAAATAATAAATTCCTTGATGGATAAATATAATGGACTCCCTGACAGAGCCCCCCCCCCCCCCCCCCCCTCCCTCATACATCATGTTGTGCTTTTCTTTAGCCGCATTCTATCTATCAGACAGTATTGATTTTATTTTTTAACATGTTGAGACGAGATGCAAATACTCTGATGCAGTGTGCTATACAAAATATGTGCATAATACAATGCATATATAGGACAGAATAATGAACCATGTATGGCACCACATTGCATAATAATATTAAAATATGCTTGGCAGTATTCTCAATAATGAAGAGTAGAAATTAATAAGGCATGCACCAGAATATGATTTACATACAATAAATATAATTATGCTCATACATTATATAGGTTATAAGGGGAATGTCAAATTTATAAACAGACAACATATTGTGCATATTTGCAGTATGCAAATAAAATTCAGTACATACTGTAACAAATCTTTGAGAAAAGAGGCAACGTTGCTTTCATTTAATACCTAATCAAAACGTGTAGTGGAGATTGCAAAATACATAACCCACTTACAAAGGTGCAAGGGGGTTCATTTTCAAGCATACGCCCCCAAATTGCATGCATATTTTCTATGCATGTGTGTGCAGCAATGTATGTATGTATGTATGCATCCGACAATGCCATAGTCTATCCTCCACGGTTAATTAAGTGGTATAAACATGCAAATAATTTCAACATTTAAGACATATATACATATTATTTTTTCTTAATTTAGCAAATTACTTTCAAACTTTGCAATAAAAGAAAATGTATATTTACCTGAACCGAAGATAGCCACCCTTTGGGCTGGCCTCTTTTTAACGACGAAATGGTGGTGGTTTTCTTTTTACAATGAAGGAAAAATTTAATATTCTCTCATAAAAAGCCAGAATGATAACAATAGAAACGTTTTAAGAGCACCATACAGTTGCTTGGTTGCAAATTTTAATCAAAATTCTACTATTAGCCCGGATTTGCAACACAGCTGCCGCAACCACGGAAACGAGAGAACCTCGAATGAAATGAAAAACAGGATCGCGAACAAATTGCAACTTGTCAGCAGAGGACTGCGGGAATGAGAATCCACTGCAGCCAACAATGGAAAGATTTAGCACTAAAATTTACCATTAAAAAATATTTCTTTAGCTTTTTCTCTTAATAGAATAAAATTACCAATAAAAATGCAATTTAAATAGTAATTATATTTCAAATTTTACATGCTTAATAATCTTTGAGGTAAAAACAAAGAAAAAAAATGTCAATAGGAAATATTTCAATATAAAGATAAAAAGTGTATGATGGCTGCATTGTGCACAGAATTTTTCTTTGAAGTTATTTGCATTTTGGCACTGATTTTTAAAGAATTTAAGTTATAAACGAGCCTTAGACACTAAAGAAAATATAAGTTTCTGTTGTGTGTCTTAATTGTGTTGTTAAAAGTAATGAAAAACTGCAAAAAAAGTTAATTAAAAAATTAACCTGGGATAATTTTCAAAATTTTAGCGCCTAAAAATATAAAAAAAATGTAAATTTTTGCCATCTATTGGAAAATTTTGCAACTGCTTAAAGTTGGTGCCAGGTGGGCGGTGCCGAAAAGTCGGAAAAGTCATCTGTTTTCGTCCCGTTTCCTTCGCAACGCGAAAAATTGTTTACGGATTTTGACATTTTTAATTGATCTCCAGTGCTTTAATTTTCTACTTCTCATATTCTTAAAATGGTAAGTAATGAAAATCTTTTGATCAAATTATATTTTACAGGCTAAGTTCTATTAATTTTGTATTTATATAGGCAGCTGAAGTCGAAGAAACTTTGAAGAGGATTCAAGCCCACAAAGGAGTGTTTGGAACAATAGTTGTGAATTCAGAAGGTAAAAAAAAAAAAAAAAAAAAAAAAAGAGTGAGAAAAAAAAAAAGCTTATTTTATTTATTTCTCATACTATATGTATAATATGTATTGTTATTACAGCATGATAGGCAAGATAGTGAATGCAAGGACCACGCATATTGTAACACACTTTTATTTATAAAAAAGAAAATGCATTGAATTCATATTTATGAGTCATAGGATATCATACTATACACTATAATAAACAAAAAATATAATTTTTATTGTTAACGTAAATGGCCATGACTTAAATTGTATGGGAGAGATTGGTTTTGAAGAACTTAAGTGCTGCTGTTTAAGTGGACTATGTACGTAGCTGATAGATTTGTCATTGTACATGTTTTCAGGAATTCCTATCAAGACAACCCTTGACAATACATCAACAGTCCAGTATGCAGGTCTTGTGAGTCAGTTGGCAGACAAAGCTCGCAGTGTAGTTAGGGACCTTGATCCCACTAATGATTTAACTTTCCTAAGAGTACGCACCAAGAAACATGAAATTATGTTAGCACCTGGTAAGTTATACATACACTCATTGTGCATTTATAAATCTTTGACTCATAATTATTCAGATTGGATTATAAAGTGGGCAAGACTGTGTATCAATCAAAAGGTGGGGGGGGGGGGGGACTAAATTGTCTTTGTAAAAGGGTATCAATTTAGAGAATATGAGGGTGTCCGAGCCATAACGATAGTATCTGACTATTTGTAGGGCAAATTACAACAACAACGTGTGGGAAGTTGCTGAACTTGAGTATAGGCAGTATAGCTGATATATTTTTATTTGTAACAACTAATAACTGCAGAATATTTAATTTTCTGTATATTATGAAGTACTTTTGGTAAAACAAGACTATAGACATCATTGAGAGTATGAGGATGTTGAATGAACGTTGGTTGCAAGAAACAGCGACTAAGATATATTAAATTATTGTATTATGTTAATTGTAATAGTTACCAGCAGGTCACAGCTCTCAACAGATTTTTTTTTTTTACACAATCTACGAGAAAATGCCACTGAATTAATAATAAGAAGAATAGCAAAAGATAAACATCCTAATCTGTTGATAATTATTACCAAGTTACTATACAATATTTTGGATAGGATGAAAGGATGAATGATGAAAGAATTGAAAAAAAAATGGGGTTTGATACAGGCTCGAACTGGCCATAAGAGCAAGTCCGCGATAGCGGACTTGGCACCCCCCCCTCCTTCTCTATTTGGAGGCCCCTAAGGCCCAAAAAGGGGCGTAACCACGTTGTTACACCCCCTTTTGTGGCCCCTCTAGAGAGGGTGTTACATCCCTTTAGCGGAAGAGGCCCATTGAGTGACAGTCTGACCCTGGTTGATAACATAGTGGATGGGAGGAGAGAAAGGGACAGACCTAAAACATTTTAGTCTGAAATAGTTGATTTTTTTTCTTCCTGCTTTTGCAGATACACAGTTTGTGCTCTAATGTAAAGATATGTATGTACTATGGTTTAGTATATTTAAAAAATAAAAATAATATTACACTATATTTCTTTTCCTTAACTTTTTAAACATTAACATATTTTCAATATCATTCTTTCAACTCCACTTCAAGCAAATATATATTTTTTTCGTTCTTATTTTATTTTTATTATTTATTATTATTTTTTTTTTGCTTGTCGTATTGTGCTACATGTTACAAATTTGTATGTAAAAAAAAAATGGCAATACCTAAACTAATATCTCAATGAATTATTGTTTGTTTCAGATAAAGAATACATCTTAATTGTCATTCAAAACCCATCGGAATGAATTTGTGATCTTTTTCTATTTTCCTAAAATTTAAAATATTCTGTTAAGTTAAAACATAATTTCTTTTTTATTTAAAAAGCAATATTTTTTACTGTAAGCTGTTTCTAATTTCATTTTTTATAATTTGATTTAAAAGTTGTATCATAATACTATTTATTTAAATATCTTTTTGCTTATAATAGTTTCCAAAATTTAATAAAATGCATTACAGTTGCAGAGCCTTACTTAAAAGCACTGTTGTGCACTGGTTATAATGGTATTTTAATATTTATGCCACTTAAAATATTATTTAACTCAATAAAAGTTACAATTGTGTCTCAAATCCTTTGTTATTGTTCTTTGATTTTCCCTTCAAATCTTTGCAATGATTATATTGCGGGGAAAAAAAAAAAAAAAAAAAAAAAAAAAAAAAAAAAAAAAAAAAAAACTTATAAATGAGATAAATAAAATGGTAAACATATTTTACTTTCAAATTATTATGATGACTATTTTTTTAATACTTTAATAAAATGGTACTATACTATGCGATGGTTGATAATGAAAAATATTTGATAGAAAAACACAGATATATCAGAAAAAATTGGGGAATGGGAGATAGCATACATTGACAGGGACGACGTGGTAGAGAAAAATTTCTAACCCAGATAAAGGGATTTTATAGCGTATGTATGTACTGTTGCTCTGTATTTAAAAAGGTTACAGTAAACCTCATTAAAAAAGTAAATTTGCAAATAGTCTTTTTGTTGTAATTATGTGGACACAAATTGTATTAACTGTTAAACAAAAAATATTTTTCAATTCATTTAATTGTCAAGCTGGATTCCTGTATCCTCTCCTTATAATTTTATTATTTTTCAATGTGTTAATTTTTTTCCTTTTCAGGAAAAAGGACTGATGGAGGCATAACACTCTCTGTTTCTCTTGAAGTTTTAGTGCCAAAAGCTATCCTTTGTTTTTTCTTTTTTCTTTTCCTACTAGCTAGAGTTGTATCAAGCTATGGGACTCTCTGCCCTTGCTGATTTCTTCTGCCCTTGCTGATTTCTCCTATCATTTTCTTTCAAATGTAACAAATTATTATAATCACGATAGCTTATTTTCCCTGATATCAATCAGTAAAAATGAGTTGATCCTATGAGTCTCTATATAACATTTATTATACTTGTAACTAATACAAATATACATAAATTACATACAAAGTAAGGCCATTGCTGGTTTCCTCAATCGTATTCTTTTATATTATCAACCTTCAATACAAAGTGCTCTAATTTCTCTCGTAATATTACTATCCTTTTATATTGGTATAACTGCGATGATGGGTAATTGTCAAACATTTTGTTTACATGCAAAAGTAGGTTAATATTTTAAATAAAAAATATAAATGTAAAATGTTGTTTTATTAAAGATCTCTTTATTGTTAAAATCTAAAGAGACAAAAAAAGAAAAGAAAAATTATTTAAATAAGTACACCTAATATTAAAAACATCTTACTTAATCGAACATGAAATATAATATATAGAAACAGTTACATTTTGAATCAGATCTCTTTCTTTATATTTAATTAACAAAAAGTTATTGGTGCACAAATACAAACTAAAATCATTCAAAGGCGAACCAATTTTTGTTGCACACATTGAACTTAAAATACTGACACTTATACTTTTCTTTTGAATTTATGTACAGAAAAAAAAATACATAAAACTTTATTCTTAACTGTAAACATCAAGATAAATAATTTATACACCATGAATCTACAACATTTATATTATGTGCTGTTACCATAATTTTAAAATAACTATAACAGTGGCAAAGAAGATAAATTTTAAAACACTTTTCCTGTGCAAATTAGAATACAAGTTCCTAATGTTTATTCTAAAAAATACAGATACTTTTAAAGCACCAATGAAAATATAATGCCACTGATGTCAATTACATAAAATGTTTAAAGACGTAGAACACCTTGAACAAAAAACTTGCCTAATATCCTAAAATACCCAAATATCAACATTATTTTGGCCGGAGTCATTGATTTCTAATTTATTTTCCATTTACAAAATGTCAGTTGTGGGTTTACTACGTCACAGCTCGCCTGGTCCACGCGCGCGGAAACAGGCGAGCTGTGATGTAGTAAACCCCTCAACTGACATTTTGTAAATGGAAAATAAATTATAAATCAATGACTCCGGCCAAAATAATGTTGATATTTGGGTATGTTAGGATATTAGGCAAGTTTTTTGTTCAAGGTGTTCTACGCCTTTAATTTTTAAATTTCAGCTTGCCAGCAGTACCAAATATACACATTTTTCTTCTTCTTTTTATCTATATATTGAAAAATATCATTCAATGTTTTTCTCTGACAAGAGTGTAAGTAAAATTTAGAGAACATATCTCTGGTAAAACATTGAAATTGTTTACTTGAAAATGCATTACAGTAAATATAAGTTCTCTTAATCTTATGCAATGTTCATTTTGAAAAATTAAAATTAAAGAAAATGGCACAAAATATATAGGTATAGTAAAGAAAGTGAAAATAAGGAAAACATTTTGCAGAAAAATAACCATTTAAATTAATAAATTTAAAGAAAAGGATGGTAAAAAAAGAAGACCAATATTACTCAGACATAATGCAGATAAATACATTTTAGTCGTAACATAAACATAGGCCATAGAATAATTCTTAAGATTACATTCATATTATGGCTAAGTGTATTTTTTCCTCATTATAGCTGTGTAATAATGGACATTTTTTACCATACTTTTCTTTGAAATTATTATCGAACCATGATTTTTTTTTTCCTCTCCTAATTATACATGTTAAATTAATGTTGTTTAAAACTAAATACTTGTTTAGAGACTTTTGAAGTCATAAACAAGGCAGTGTTAGCTACTTCTGTCAAACAAATAACAGTGCTGATTTTTTTTTCTTCTTCTTCTTCTTCTTTTTACTATGTACATACTTAATAACATATATATCTGAATTCTATATTGTACAAGTATTACTAAAGTACACCGTTGAGCGTCATGTTATAATATTAATATTGTACAACTTTCCAACTTAATTATTACAGAATATAAAACTTACTTCTTTTTTTTAACATTCTTCATTGATGTCATTTTTTGTTACATTTTTTTCTTCTATTTCTTAAATTAGTCTACTATATAACTTAATTAATACAATGAACACGAAATATTGTAACAGTAAATATCAACTTTTCTTCTTCTTTTTTAGTTTTAATTTATCTTCTTCTTCTTTTTCTTTTCTTTTTTTTTTATTCATTATTACTTTTATTTTTATAAAGTTATCATCACTATCCCTAAAGTGCATTATTAAAAATTACAATTAAGTTTTCTATTGCTAATTAATTAATTTGACATTAAAAAGTATATTATAATATGTATTACAATAAATTATATAACAAAAGTCATGGTTTATTATGGCTAAAACTAATAACTAATTTTTTTTGTTTTGTTTATTATTATTTTTTCACAAAAATATCAAAAGAAGAATTGATCAGTCCATTTTTAAAATAATAAATATATACAACAGTATTGATGATGTGATGAAATGATATTAATGTTCTTAAATTTTAGTTTGATAGGCACATTTGTGATCATGTGGTTACATATTAGATAGGTACTGTATTGTCTGCCACTTGAAAAAAAGTCACTGTGAGCTTACAACCTGATACTAGATGACAAAACATGCAAGTTGTACGAGGTAGGCATGTGGCAAGACACAGGGAGGGATGAGTTCTTCTCACAGGAGAGAAAGAAAGCCACTGCTTTTAAATCGGTAAATCCAATTTTATAAGTGGATCAGCCGCGGCAAGCTTGACTAGAGTCTTCTTGATCCGCAATGCAGGCAATCTAACATTAGGATTTTGATGCCAGCATTCTCTCATAAGTTTTGCCATCCCACTTAATGTCTGAAAAACAAGAAAAGAAAATTGTTGTAAAATACTTATTAAAAACTTCAGTTTTTTTTTTTTTGTCGCTTCACTTCTGTGCAATTTTAGATTTATTTAAAAATATATAGTGTCCCCCCCCCCCCCCCCCCCCCATGGACCAGCAAGAATCTATTTATTAGATTTATAGCATTATAATAGGCCTAATAACAAATAAAATAATAATAATATCCACAATTGCAAAATGTTTCTTCAGGTGGACTGCAAAGCTATTATCCAACCCCAAAATATCATTTTGAACAACAATAAATAATACTGTAGCACATTTTGTTTACACATAGCCTTTAATTTTAAAAATAAAAGCATTAATGAATTGCTTTAACATTATTGTTATTTATAAATTTATTGTGCTCGTCAAGCATTCCCAAGGAAGGGTTTAAAAACTTACATTATCTGATGCCCAGCGATTAGGCAGACTTGGCCTTTGTCCATCCACGCAGACAATTTTCTTCATCTCATCAAAGCTAGGGTCTGAAGGTACACAATCATAGAATGGCACTCTGTACTCCTCTGGAATGCCATTAGATAGTGTACGTCTACTTATTTCCCACAGTACAAGACCAAATGCATAAACATCTACCCTCCTGAATGCCTCAAAGCACCCTGTATTGATTCTGAAATTATACAACAACATTAATAAAATCAACATACAACTATTACTTACTTGTCAAGATCGAAATTTTTTTACTTACGATTCATCTAGTACTTCAGGACTCATGTATCTTTTGGTACCCACTCGTGGGTTTTGACCAACATCCAACTGTCCTGTAGATTGAGTATGTGTGACAGCAAGACCAAAGTCAGCTATTACACATGTTCCATTGCTACGGACTAGCAAGTTTTTACTCTTGATGTCACGGTGAGCTATTGCTGGCTTGCCCTGAAGTTAAAAATTACACTATTAGACAATTGAATCTTACATGAAACATTCATGTCCCAAGATTAATTGAAATACAAGGTTTACATACCTGAGTTCCAAAGATCTCTGTGTGTAAATGGACAAGACCACTTGCTGCTGAGAGACACAATTTCATCATTTGATGATGTGTAAGTGAAACGTGGTTGAGGTAGTCATATAGAGATCCATATGGATGATAGTGAGTGACGAGCCAAAGTTGAGTGCAAGAATTTTTTGATGTCATATCAGAGCCAATGTAACCCAGAATGTTATCATGGCGTAGTAAAACAGTACTGCAATATAAATTTTGTTATCATTATTGCCCTTCCTACCAATATTCTGTTCAACAAACACAAAACATAGTAATACTCAAAACTTGATAATGTACAGCTCTGGCCAAAAGTTCCCGAACGATTTGCATAGGCAACCCGCAACTACACTATGTTATCTTTATGAGAAAACGCAGCGGCCGCCGCTGCCCCGTTCGGGAACTTTTGGCCAGAGCTGTACATGGAAATATAAGCGTTTTTTAAATGCAATTTTGGTGTACTACCTAAATATTCTCATTAAAGTAAAAAAAAATCAACTTTGTGACAGTTGATTGGGGGGGGGGGGGGGGGAGTAGTACCTAGAGGTTGTTCCTTAATGTACGTTAATTTAATGAACCAAATAAATGCTACATTACCAAAACAAAAAGATCCACTAGTTGAAAATTATTTAACAACAACAATAATACTTAAAAAAAAAATTAAAAAAAAAAAAAATACCAGCTCAATTATTTAAAATTCTACAATCATTGTCTCACCTATAAATTTCTGTCTCTCTTCTCCATGAAGCTTCATCTCTTGAGAAGAAAATCTTGACTGCCACATTTTCGCCATGCCAAATACCACGCCAAACTTCACCGTAACGACCTTTACCAATACATTCACTTAGAGAAGTCTGTTTGGCAATAGTTCTCTGTATTAATAAGGGAAGTCCAGAGCCAGATCCTGAAGTCAAGGAGTGCTCCAAATATTCCTATTTAACAAGATGTACATATAAAATTAAAATATGAAAACATGGTTTTGATTACCAGAAAAACAAAAGAAAAAGTCTTCTTACCCTCAAGGTACTGTCTCCAGCTGCAGTAGCGTGTAACTCATCAGTATAGTAAGTTTCTGGGTCCACAGTAGAACGTGCAAGTCTTTTCCTATGACTTCTCCTCATTAAATAAAGTATAATTCCTGAGAAGATACCCAACACGAACATTGGGCATAGAATGGCAAGAGTCAATTTCAAAATAAAGTATGGGTCACTTTCTGGGTATGGATGGACTTCATCTGTAAATAAATAAATATTTTTAATTGTGCAGTTGATAAGAATTACATTTAAATATTGTTAAGTGAACACATTGGAACTTTAATGGTTCCAGAAATATGCATCAAGGCTTATAAAACATTAATAAAACAAAATATTTGCATACCTCTGTATATTACTTCCTGAAGATCAGGAAAAGTACCATTGTTGCAAAGGTCACCTTCACAACATTTTATAGCATACTGTCCTCCAGTATGTCTCTTTTGATGCATTGGTTCCATGCGTTGAGAAGCCTGGTAACAGTACAGTGGTACTTGGTCTGGCTGGTTTGTGCATCCTCGTGAAACTCTTTCTGTGCCAGTAGTATCTCTAACCCGGGATGACCAACACTGGGGAAGGTAAAGAAAATAATATTAGTAAGTTTTTACTTGCAGTTTGTGTATACTGGCCCCGACAAAATCTGACCACTTGCATTAAGTTTCCCCACATCGTTGGGTTAGAGCACAAACTGTGTATCTACAAAAGCAGCAGTAAAAAATCTCATCTTTTTGTATAGTGTTTTGAACTTGTTGCTTTTGTAGATACACGGTTTGTGCTCTAACCCGATGATATGTATATGTACCATTTAAAGACATAAATGCTGAAGTCAGTTTTTTTTTTTTGGGGGGGGGGGGGGGGGGAGGGGGGGTCAGTGCATGTAGAGGTACTAGTTAATAAAATAAATGTTGCTGTGTTAATACGAGAAAACCAAACAATCACACGAGAGTTTGTCTTCTTCTTCGAGAGCTTCTCTCGCACCACAAACCCTTTGTCACAGATAATCCATGAGATTCAAGTGATCATTGCATTCTTCTTTAGCTGAAAAACTGGGAATTCTTTCTGTGACATCATGACATGACCTTGCATCACAAAACAGTGTATTGCCTCCTGTCTTGTATCATTGCTTTAAAATAATATTAGGCCCTGCAATACTATTAGAAGACAGAGAAACGGAACTAGAGAGAACATTATAATTTTTGACCCAAATCTGTATTATTTTGCCCAATTTATTATCTTTTTATTGTTCACAGATATATTATGCAGATTCTCTCTCTCTCTCTCTCTCTCTCTCTCTCTCTCTCTCTCTCTCTCTCTCTCTCTCATTGCAGGACCTATCGTTGTTTTATGACAAGATGGTGGGCACTGCACTGCTTTGTGATAAAGTCACAAAAGTGGGATTTTCTGAGCTGCCTGCCTGCTGTATGTAAAGTTCATGTGAACAAAAAGAAAGTGACACATTGGTCACCTGAATCATGTGGATTGCCTGTGACACAGATTTCCCCTCTTTTATTACATTTTTTGGTGGTAGCGAAGCCACTCACTCTTGTACGTTTAAATGGGTTTCTCATATAAATACTGTAAATTTAATTTGTTAGTGTTTGTTGACACGTCATAAAGTTTCATTAACATGGAACTTAAATTTGATGTCCGTCAACAAGTCGATATTGATGGAAAATGACAATTACTTGAATTTGTGACCCTTTCACATGTGACACCATTGGCAGATAGCAACGGATGGATGATGTAATCATGCATCTGTTGCTATCCGTCGTTCTGACGGATAGATAGCTGAGAGTTGCCAGCTTTGCACATCAGTACCTGTCAGGTGTAAAATTGAGAGAAAGAGAACAATTTACATTGTTTAACTGTGACTATTAGCAGTTGAGATGGGCTTTAATTATTTGTTCCATGCAATCGATATTTAAACATGTATGTACAAAAGGATACAAAATGTGTGTATGTAGTTACTAACAATACATAATAATGGTATGTTGCCCTAGTAATTATGTAATACTAAAACAAAAAAAATATTGTATTTATTATATGGTAAATGTACTAGTTATTGGCAGGCCGCAGTTATCGGCAGGCTCTTTTTACGGCGAAAGTGTTAAGTTTACGAGATTCTAACTAGAACCAACCATCTTAGAATTCCGTGTACTTGCCATACCACTGCTTAAAACTCTTTTATCAGTATAGGGGGCCGAGATAAATAGGGGTGCCAATAACTGTAGCATTGTCAGTTTGGCTGCTTTTCTCAACAATACTACATATAGGAATTTCAACCTTAAGACCCTTAAGCTGCCGATAAATAGTCATATTACCATATAACGGCTTATTATCACTAAAACATCATACTACCAAACATAAAAACTCTTGTCAATAATTCACCAACCTGAATTGCGCCTGTACATTCTGACACATGTCTACAATCAGGAGGCTCACACGAGAAGCATTTATAAGTACGCCTAGGAATATTTATACTGGCTCCTCTAAAAAGAAGATCGTTGTCAGCTCTGTGATTTTCTTCTTCATGGTAATCCTCTCCATTGTCATAATCTGAATCATCTAAACTCTTTATGGAGTCATCTCCTAGTGAACCAGAGCACAGGTGTTCTGTGAAACATAAGTTATGATTAAAGTATACCCACTATTCATACAGCATTATTATTCTTAAAATGAAACGAAAAATAGAGATTATTATATTATCTTATTTTGTGGTTTTTCCAAACCACAAATCCTATTTATTGATAAACCTGTTTCTACAAGGAACTGATAGTAAACAGTTCAAGACGAAAATGGCAATCTTATAAACCTCTTTTTTAATGCTTCTCTTTTTAAAACACAGAAAAGCTTGATGTTAATATACAAGAAAATATATCTAGATAAATATTAAGATAAAATTAAATTTACCTGTCCATAAATTAAACACTATCACCAAAAATAAACAATAAACAAAAGTCTTGGAGGCCATCTCCTCACGGCGGCCATAACAAATCTGGACCAGTAATACGTGATTCAAAATAATATAAATCAAACAAATTTTTGCAGCTTAAATTCTGATATTGATTTCATTAAAAAATATTTTTTCTTTTTTCTTAAATACATTTATTTGTAAGGTGTGAGTGATGAGTTAATTAATTATACATGAAAAAATAAGTCAAATTATGATGTCACAAAAAAGGGGAGGGGCAGGGCAGGACTCCAGTCCAGTGTTGCCATAGCATAGGTTGCCATCGTTGCCAAAGCTTTCCAAAGTCAAAAAAGTTGTCACTACTTCACGTCATCCGTCTCGGACGGTTCAACGTCAATGAAACACGTCGGCAATTTTATTTTTTATAAAATTTCTTGATGAATAATAACTTTGTGACGTAATCTTTAATTTCTGGATCATTATATTTCAAAATGTTAAAAGCTGTTATTCTAATCGGAGGCCCACAAAAAGGTAAGGAAATTTTCTGTTCACCGCACCATTTTTTATTTCATCATTCGTATGAATGACTAAATAAGTCTTATACACATACCGGCACATATCTTTTGTCTTGTTTTAAGATGTGTTGTCTGATGGCCTGGATTGCATTATGCCATCTATTTTTTAATCCTTTTATGTCTTCCTGTTAATTTGCAGAAATAATCTATTATGTATGTATGTACATACATACAGTATGTATACATACATACATACATAGAAATGTATGTATGTACAGTATGTACATAGAAATGTATGTATGTACAGTATGTACATAGAAATGTATGTATGTACAGTATGTACATAGAAATGTATGTATGTACAGTATGTACATAGAAATGTACTGTAATAAAAAAGTTTGGGTTTTGGGAGAAGTTGACAGCAAGAAGGAGAGTATACTTTGTGCAATGTATACAGTAGAGGTTGGGAAGAACTGAAATTAGAAACTAACAGAGCAGGACATACTTGGGCAGAAATAGCTGTGAACTGAAACTTCACATTAGAGAGCTGATCCTGGACAATATTCCTATGTAATCATGGCATTTCAGCTAGGAACAGAAACCTATTTTGTAGAAACTTGGGGTTACTGACAAAGGAGAATAGCGTATGATGACAAGCATGTGAGGCTGAAATTGTGTGTGGTGAAAGACATCCCTTTAGAGGGTTACCCTACAAAATATTTTACCTTATAACAAAATTGTATGGGAGTTAGGGCCTCAAATGTAAAACACAGGTTTTACATGTAAATCAATCGGACTCACATGGGACCAAGTGGTTACTCAATCTTTTATAAGGATGCAAGCCACCGTACTTTTAATAGTACCGGTATGCCTATTTACCTATATATAACGATATAAATATTATTATGCTGTATTTGTGTGTAAGTTGTAGTTCTGAATATCATTTCATGTTCTGTGAGGTGGGGTAACTTTTATCCCATGAGGCGACTTTGTCACCCCATTTTTCACTTAGTATTTATGGTAAAATCTTTAAGGTTTTTACATTCTGAGATATATATCGACTAATAATAAGTAATAACTGTTAAGAGACTGACCGAGGATCACATCTGCTTCCGTTACTATGCATGCGCAGGCCTCCCAAATAAATCTGACTGCAGCGTTCATGCCTCCAAATGTTAAATATATATTTATGGGAAAACTTTAATGCAATCGGCCATATTTATTCGTGAGGAGTGTACACTGAAATTGAAGCAGATGTGAGCAAAATAGGTTAGAGTTGGCCTTAAAACACTTGTTCCCTTATTAGTCAATAGGCCATATACTTCACATTGGTTTCAGAATGATGCAATTTCTACAATAATTGTAGTTGTTGAAAAATTGGGTGACAAAGTCAACCCATAGGGCCAAAGTCATCCCACCTGACGTTATATGTATGGATGCATATATTATGTACCCTACTGGTTTATCGACGCTTCCACATCAAAAGAGAGCATCAGCTACACTTTCCAGTTTTGCAACAAGCCGAGCATCTACACTTTCTGCCGTCGAGCTTTTGCAATGTTAAGTTAATGGCCACTAGTCCAGTTACAGCGCTGCTCGGAAAGTGTAGATAGTCGTTTTGTCACAAAACCGGAAAGTTTAGATGCTCTCTTTTGACGTGGAAGCATTGATATGCATATTATATGATATTTTACAGGTGCATTGCTACTGACGGGGAGCCAGTAGGTGCTTCTGTTGTGCTTTATCTGCAAAATGAATAATCATACTGTGACTTATTTTGTGATTGATAGAGGTTAAAAACAAGAGATCAGCTGTCTCATTAACAATGCATGAAGGATTTTTTTTAAACATAACATATCTACATTGTTTTTCTGCTATATTTGGCCAATGACCACTTGACCTTGAAAAATAAAAATGTCTCATTGACCCCAAATATTGGATTTTCGCATTTCAGGTCAGTTGCAGCAAGGCTGGACATTTTTCAAGGTCAAGTGGACATAGGCCAATATAGTGGAACAATGTCGATACAACATCAAATGTGTATCCTATAATGTAGTTTATGATGCTCTCGATAAGGTGTGTTCAGTGCATATTATGCATGACATGATATGTATATGAAGTGTGAAGACTATTGAGAACACCATCGCTGAAGTAAACTACTATGCTTTTATTTTATTTATTTTTTAAAGTAGTTTGAACGAGTTTTGATATTATTTAAACGCTGTTTTTGTGGTACCTATAGATTCCTTATTTCTTTACGCTCCTATTGATGCAATACAAAAAAATTTAGTTCGAAACGCACATAAAAATTTAGCCGCAAAGTCGAGCAGTTTCCTCATTCAGCATTGGTTAATGGCTGAAAAATCTATGCTCCCTCCTCAGGAGATCATTCATATTTCAGTGAAAGATGTATTTATATGGACTCAAAAACAGATAAATAAGCTCTTTGATAAACAAAAAAACTTTTAAAAGCTTTAAACTAAATTTGGTTCGAAACGCAATTAGAACTTTGTGACTAAAAGAGATGAAAATGAGAATTTTTTGTTGACCAGTACTTTTAATTTAGTTCTGAATTCTACCGCTATCAGTGACGTTTGGCGCTGCAGTGGCCGAATCTTGACGATTGTGGGAGGAACGAGATATATACGTTAATTTAGCTAATAAATGTTAATAAAACTCTTGCAAATGTACTTAATATGTATTAACTTCATTATAGTTAATTAATAAATGTACTGAGAAGCAAAGAACAGTGTTTGATTAGCAAATAATTACAAAGAGCAATATATATATGAGCAGCCGGATAATTTATCATGAGCCCTAGTAGCACAGTTGGTAGAGCGCTGCTCATTGCACCACGAGGGTCAGAGGTTCGATACCAATTTACGGCAAAGTTTTTAATGATCAAATTTCAATTAACTGAGCGCCAAATTTCAAATAATTTAAAAATCAGCTGTTGTCAACCTCGTTCAAACTACTTTAAGTACATAATTTTTTTTTTTTTTTTTTTTTTTTTTTTTTTGTCAGTTGCCTTATGTTTGTTAAATGAAGTAAGGACTGATAGTATGTAATTATGTGTATACTTGCTACCGGTACCACGCGGCCCTTGACAGAGTTAGTTTTCATTCAAGGTTCACAATGCCATGTTACAAACATATTTGTGCAATAATACAATTATAGAATTTAAGCATTATTGTAAGTGCTTAACACTTAGCCCTTTTTTACTAAACCTTGACAACAAAATTAATAGGTGATAAAATAAGCAATAGTATAATATTTTGATAGCAAATTAACATACATGACATACTGTACGTGACAACAAAGCACACCAGTGCTAGTAAACATATTCACGTATTGAGAATTAATGCAATTAAATTTTGTTTCTTAATATAGGCCTATCATTTGCTTAAACCTGTCATGGCTCACTCATTTAGGCCTCCTAAAGGACCTTATATATACTTGAGTTTGACAGGTATATGGAAGTTGACTGGTTGAAAGGGAAGCAGTTAGAGTTTATTTTCTTTTAAATGTAATGACCATTCTAAATCATTATAGGGGAACTTAAAAAAGCACAAGAATGTATTTGATGTGAAATTAAGGCTCAATGAAAGCACCATCAAAGGAAAACATTTACAAATTTTTAATCTTTAACCCTGCATCCTGTGTGTTTCAGGGACTAGATTTAGGCCACTCTCATTAGATACTCCTAAACCTCTCTTTCCCGTGGCTGGATTTCCTATGATTCAACATCACATTGAAGCCTGCGTCAAAGTATCAAGTTTAAAAGAAATTATTATTCTTGGCTATTATCCAGCCTCTGAACTTTCACAATTCATTAATGAGATGACACAAGAATATAAGATAAATATTAGGTAAGAGTACATTTTGTAACAGTTAGAAAAAAAAAATTCTTGTTTTAAATACATTCCTCAAAAAAAAAAAAAAAAAAAAAAAAAGAAAACGAGTATTTAAATCATTTTTCTATAGTACATACCTAACAGTTCTTCAATATATTTCCAACAGATATTTACAAGAGTACACATCGTTGGGGACAGCTGGTGGAATTTATCATTTTCGTGATCAGATTCGAAGTGGTAATCCTGACGCTTTCTTTGTATTGAACGGCGATGTATGTGCTGATTTCCCACTACAAGAAATGCTGGATGCACATCGCTCTCGAGAAGAAACAGCTTTGATTACTGTAATGGCAACTGAGGCAACGAGACAACAGTCTATGAACTATGGATGTATCGTTGAAGATAAAAATACACATTCAATCAATCACTATGTGGAGAAACCTTCAACTTTTGTATCTAACTTAATAAACTGCGGTGTCTACATCTGTTCTGTTTCTATATTTCAAATTATTGCTGCTGTTTTCAATAAGAAACAGGAACAGTACTATAGGTAAATCATATTAAAATTACAGTAAAATTTTAGCTATCATTTTCTTTAGACTATTTCTATAGGGGAACAAACTGAACAAGGCGTGTTCTATCTCTTTCTCTTAAAAATATTAAAGGTGTAGAACACGTTGAACAAAAAAACTTGTCTAATATTAATACATAACTGAAAATCAACAATGATTTGGCCAGATTCATTGATTTCTAACTTATTTTCCGTTCATAAAAAGGCGGATGAGGACAATGACGTCACAGCTCACCTGGTCCACGAGTGTGTAAAACAAGCTAGCTGTGACACCATAGTCCACATCTGCCTTTTTGTGAATTGAAATGAAATTAGAAATCAATGACTCCAGCCAAGGCATCCTAAGGATCTTTAGGATGCCTTGCCAGCCAAATCAACGTTGATATTCAGGTCTGTCAGGATATTATATAAGTTTTGTTGTTGTTCAAAGTGTTCTACTCCTTTAGCTTCATAAACTGAAACTAAACTTCTAGTAAAAATATGTGTTCCCACGTTGAGCTAATCATTTATTGGTTAAAATTTTGATTTCAGTGACTGTGGTGACAATGGCAATGGAAATGGTAATGGCAAAGAATCCATTCAGCTAGAACAAGACGTGTTGATGCCCTTGGCTGGGACTGCTCGGGCCTATGTCTTCACAACAACTCGCTGGTGGTCACAGCTCAAGACAGCTGCCTCGGCAATATATGCAAACAGGCATTACTTGCAGTTGTATCGTAAGCAACAGTTTGCTGATAGACTACTCAAAGGAGATGGAGATGCAACCCCTATTATTATTGGTGATGTACATGTTCACCCTACTGCAACCGTGGACCCTACTGCTGTTGTAAGTTGACTTTCATAACTCACAGTTTCATACAACAGATTGTTGTTGGGTTTTTTTTTCTGGCTAAAGTATAGGGGAGAGTGGGGTCATACGGGTCACTTTGCACATTTTATTTTTTGTATTTTTTAATTTGTGATGTATGATGTTATAAAAAGTATGGTAATTTAGTTCATCTATTCCTACACAAACTCCAAAAGTTTGAATGATCTATTCCAACTCTTTGTCCCTTAATTTTTTAAAATACAAAAATATGTTTTTACTCAAAATTTGCAAAACCGTGGGGTCATGTGGTTTATTTTTGGGGTCATGTGGGTCACTCCAATAAAAAGCACTAGATACATAATTAGGAGTCTTGTTTTATTTTATTTCAAAGGGTACACTTATTATTTCATAATGTATTACAATTTTAAAGTTTAAATAAGCAAATTAGTCCTAGTAAAAAATTATTTGTCACCAAACGAATAAATTTTTGTACAAGATTTAGCTTTTTTTTTTTTTTTTTTTTTTTTTTTAATTTTAGAGTATTAAGATTATTAATGTTTTAAGAGGGTGCAATACTTATTCTAAAAGGTCTAGCACTCTGAAAATATGTAGGTAGACAAATTATTTTTGAATATGAGAAATTCTGTGTATGGACGTTCAGCAGATTTTGTAATCTCTGGATCATTTAAAAATATCAAAATTGAAACTACATCTGATCCTGTAACTGTGACACTTTTCTCAGTAATTGGCAAAAGAAATTCTTTTTTATTTTGTTTTTTCTGTCTCAGTACAATTACAAGAAATTGCTTAATCTTCTTGGGAATGTTATAGTGCTTGGCCGTTGGTCTTACGTTGAAGTTTCCGCAGCTTTCATATCAATGATGGCCTGCAAAATAGCTTCTTCATCCAAACTTTTACCTTTTCTTCTGTATGCTCTCACCATTTTCTAAATCAAAAAAAATTAAATATTAACTTACAATTGGTTAAAAGTGATCATAACTAGTACAATGAAGCTGACCCACATGACCCCGTAAAAGTGACCCACATCGCCCCATGGTAGGCTGTACTTTTTTTACAAGAATATCAAAAATTGTAGATAAGCCAATGAAATAAATTTTATGGTATAATGTAAGTAACATATTAAGACATGTTCTCACAAAAAATTTGGAATGGGGAAACATTATTTTTTATTTTATTAGCAAAAATGTAAAAAAAAGAAAACTTACTTTTTTGTCTTCAAAAATTCCTTCTTGTTTTTTTCCCAAATGATGAGGCTCAATTGTTCAACAAACACTTTTACAAACACGTCCTGCTTAGGACATCAAATGGTAAAAATTTGAACATCCTACCACAATTCAAACAGTGTAAAATTCACAAAATGCGTTTTGCAAGTGACCCGTATGACCCCACTCTCCCCTATAGTTATTACATAGGTTCATAGGTAATCAATGTCCCTTACGTGTCATCCGACTCTCTGTATTAATTTGTAGGCAAGCATGATTCAGGTTTTTACACTCTAGCGCCGCGATTGGTGGCCAAATATACTATTACTTATACTGCTTCGCAAGGTTTGAGATCTTGTTGTCACCTGAGCACAAGAATTCCGAATGGTTATCTCTGTTTACGTAATAATTATATCTTTTCTGACCTTTAGTCAGCCTTAAGGTATTTGTATTAAGTAGGTAATCCAAAGCGCAAAAAAGCACTTCCGGTGAATTACGTTTATCGATTGTTTGATGCCTGTGTTTTTAGAGCCATAACAACTAATGTAAATCAAGTAAAGTTTACGGCTCTCGTGTAAGTGAATAGTGGACTTTGGTCTCATATAAGTGATATTGTAACAAACTTCAATTCAGTGCTCGCATTTTTTAGTGTTATGCTCTAGAATTTGGGGATTATCAAATTTAAATGAGAGGTGATGTAAAAATAGCATTTTTTTTTATCACTTATTATCGCGCATATTTTTTGAATTTGTTGCCTGACTGACCAATGAAAAATATGCAACAAACACTTCAAAATCATATATTTTCTCTTATCACAATTTTTTGGTATCATAATTTTTTTTTAATTACATGGATAAATAACAAAAATCAATGCTATGAATTAACCAATATATAAGGTAAGAAATAAACAATTAACATTAAAACCAGGGTTCGGATTAAACCCGTTTTTTTTTTTTTAATAAACCCTGGTTTTTTAAGTAAAAAAAAAAAACAAAAATAAAAAACACATCAAATATCAATTTTATAGTGGTTTATTTTATATTCATAGTAATTATAGTAATACAAGTAAACTAAGAATTTCAACTGTTATTAATAGGTGTAGTTTTTTTTTTTTTTTTTTTTTTTTTTTTTAACCAGTTTTTTTAAAAAAACGGGTTTTTTAAAAATCTTATTGCCTGTTTTTTTATAAAAAAACGCCCGGCAAAAATCCAGGTTTAAAAACCCGGTCGAACCCTGATTAAAACTGATTATAAATACACTAAATGACTTAGTGAGTGTTTGATGCCCCAGCTGTTTCCTGTTTTGTGGGCGGAGCTTCTCTTTGGATTGCCTGTTTAATATAAATTCCTTAGTCAGCCTTATCATAATAGTTCAAATAGCCCCCAAACGTATCGCAGTGTTCCCGCTAGAGAGGGAAATTTAAAGATCTAAAAAATCAGCCAAGAGTGAGAAGACATCTAAGGGACATTGATAGGTAATATTATTGTATTAGTAGTACAAAAATCTTTCTCTCTTTTGTAGACTAGAGCTAGCAGTTATTTCGTTATTGTTTATACTAGAGAATTGTAAGGTGAGAAGTGTTTTACCACAAATTTAGACTTCCTGCGTAACAAAGGGGCTGAAAGGGTTGCCTATATTTGCAGGCGGCATTGCAAGATAACTGCGACCAATCAAAAGTTCAGGAATTTGGGGAACTAATCCTATCGTGCTTTTGATTGGTTCTAGTCATCATGCAATGCCACCGTGTCACAGTATTTTGTTATAGATATATATATATATTTTTTTAAACTGAGAGCTTTCATACTATGTTAATGATTCATGACATTATCAATCATAGAAGAGATTTACTTGAGCACATCACTGACCAGTGTCTCATCTTGTACATTTGTCTTGTCTGACGAAAGCTCTCAATTATAAAGCAAACTTTTTATAACAAAATACCGTGCCACACGAGACCTCGACCTCTCCATAGAACTTCTACTGTGGTAAGGCCCTTGCTGGTTATTCTATCCTTTTCTTTATTATTGATCCTAACCGTGATGGTTTTTTCCTTAAATTGAGTCGATACTATTAGAAGATTTTTACTTTATACACATTTCTATGTTATGTGCTTTAATTACTGTATTTAAACAAATCCATTCCTTATTATTAAAGTAAAGTTCCAATTCTTTTGTATTTACAATTCTGATTTAAACATTTTCTAGCTGGGGCCTAATGTGAGCATTGGACCTAATGTAGTCGTTGGTCCTGGAGTCCGTATCCGAGAGTCTATTCTGCTGGAGGGTGTCCACATTGAGGAACACAGTGTTATTTTGCAAAGCATTGTTGGACGAAGGAGCAGTGTAGGTGCCTGGGCAAGAGTTGAAGGCACACCAAGTGATCCAAATCCAAATAAACCATTTGCAAAGATGGAGAACTCACCTCTATTTAATTCTGAAGGCCGCCTGAATCCTTCTATTACCATATTAGGTGAGTACATTTTCCTTTTCTATTTTTACTTTTCTTTACTCTTGGCAGATAGATGTTTTTGATAACTGCGTAGACAGTTTTCAGCTTTAGAATCTTTTGTTACAATAGAAGCTACATATCATGTCTATTTTTTTTATATATTTTGATGGATTATGAACATCCATTATAAGAAAGAAAAATAAATCTAAACTCCTCACAAATAATTCTCAGCACTTTGCACAAATATAAATGTTCAGCACATTAAATTCTAATTTATACAATTAAATTTCTAATTACTCTCGTTTCTTCAGGTTGCAATGTATCTGTACCAGCAGAGGTCATACTTCTCAACTCAATTGTCCTTCCTTACAAAGAATTGTCTAGAAGTTTTAAGAATGAAATAATTTTATAATTCTTTTGCTACCAAAAAAAAAAATAAATAAAATAAAAAATTAAGCTTCTTTAAAAAATATATTTATGAATATAAAATGATTTTTTTATAATATATAATCAGAAAAGAGCATTTAATTACACATTTATTCATTAAATGAATTTTTATGTACTATTGAAAAAAGGAGAGTTAATATTTGATTTATTTTATATTTTGACATATAATTGTCATTATCGCCAAGTGGTTGTTAAAAAGGGGTGTAAAATTTGGTGTTTAAATTATGAACAATTAACTACTACAGATGTCAGTACCACAGATATTGTGTAAGAAAAATAATAATAAAAGGTATTGCTAATTACATATTTACTCTTTGAAATTTTGTGAAAGTATAATGTGCTGCGTAAAGCTTCATTTCATTTTGTGTTACTATTTATTGGTTGCTAAGAAAAATATGAGTACTGCACAACACTTTAATTTAAAAATGAAATATAGAAATACAGTAGGAATTTAAAAAAAAATGTTTATACCATGGCACCCCTTTCAATAATTAAAATTATTGTGCTCTAAAAGCTTGGTGAAAAGAATGTTTGCTTTAGTGAGTGGTAGCTGTGTGTATCTCATTATTTCACAAATATTTTTATCAAAGCCCATTCAAAATTATTAAAATACAAATTTCTTTAACAAATTCAAGTAAATGTTTTAGGTAAGAAAAAAATAATAACAAACTTGTATTTTGTAATCATATATATTATATATATCGTCAAAATATATGTGTATCATATTATAGCAATGAAAAATGTAGCCACTATTTTATGTGCAATGAATGTTAAAATATCAATAAGACAAAAAACTAATGCATGTATTGCTATTTTCTTTCATGATATTATACTATTACAATATAAAATAGCTTAAAATAAGAATTAAAAGCTTAATAATAAAATCAATAGCTTAAAAATAAAACATAAAATGTGGCTGTGACTGATTGTAATTTTATCATTCATCTCATTTGTAAAAAAGGGTTATCATTTTTTTACTGCTTTTATTTTAAAAAATGTGGTGATGGCATTTATCATAAAAAGAAAAATATTAATCTAATTTAACACATTTTGCAGTTGTCAATAAAATTGTACAAACAAATAATTGCAAACTGTGTTAAATGTGGTTAATAATTAGGGATTTAATTCCATTCATACTATCCCATTCAACATCTGTTTATAAATTGAAGTACATTTTTTTAGAAGGAAAAAATACACATTTTTTTTTTTAATCAATATTAATATGACATTATATAAATTATTATTTTTATTTATATACTGTATAATATATTTTTTATTATTGTTCTTTTTTTTTTATTATTGTTCTTTTTTTTTTTTTTTTTTTTTTTTTTTTTTTTTTTTTTTTTTTTGTAGAAATTTGTTTCTATACTAAAAAAATTATGGTATGATCGTTGTCTAATGAAAAAGATTTGATAGGCAAAAATAACAGCTAGTACCCTTCTCATAATTAAACTCTAAATTTTTATTATGACTTTTTGGGTTAAACATTATTTGCACTTCCAAAGGTGTCCTCTTCAGCTTAATTTTCTATTCTCCAACTAGTTTTTGCTATCATGTTTTTTTTTATTGGTCAGAATTTCATGAGATCTGATTAATAAACTGATTCTTAAACGTCTTAGCGTCTAAAGTGCTGGATTGTAGGATGTGTATTTTTTTTAATATATTTATATTTTTTTTTTATTTTTTATTTTATTATTATCATTTCAATATTTATAAACAGAAGCTCATTATCAATTGCCAGAATCACCTGATGGAACCCAAGAGTACAAAAATATCCACTTGCCAAATTCAAATGGCTTGTGGATTAAAATTTTGGGAAAAAAAGAAAGAAAAAAAAATGTATGTAAAAATATTATAATAATCCTGTATTTAATGTTCATGTGATGTGCACAATATATTATCGCCTTTTTAGACATTTAAAATACGATTCCTTTTTTTTTTTTTTTTTTTTTTTTCTTCTTCTTCTTTTGTTTTATAAGGGCTGTGTTTATTATTTTGCACTTTTATTAATTCAAAATGTTATTAAAAATGTGTAATTTTAACTTGAAGCTTTTCTTGTTATCATTTTACGATTTTATAGTTACCTCTGTAGGATAAAGGAAATATCTATTTCATAATGATTGTATTTTTATTTTTAAAATTCCAAATAATGTAATTTGTTAGTTTTGTCATATAGGTATCACTTTCATTATATATTTACCATCAAGGAATGATTTTTTTATATATATTATATATATTTTTAATACTTATAATATATATAGTTAGGTGGGATTGTATTGATGATGTGCATTTGAAGTGCCAAATTATGATTTTTTTTTTCTCCAGTTTTCTAGCATGCAGCATCTTTATTATATTTATTTATTTATATTTTATTATTATTTAAAGTTGTATACTCTACTCTAATTTCTTCTTATTGTATTTTTCTTCTATACTTATAATTTAATTTTCAAGTCTTTTTTTTTTTTTTTAATTCAGCATTTAATTTGAGTTGTAAGAGCTTTATCTTTTTCCGATAATACTATAGAATTTGAGAAAAACTATTTAAAAAACAAGGGCTTTTTATGGATAGTATTTTAAACAGACATACAACCTATGACAAAAGCAGAAAATTTCTTAAAATGTACTCCACTCCAAAGATTCTTAATTTATCTGAAGAAAATAAAATATATAAAAATTACTGGCCTAATTATAGTTGGTGTGTTTATAGCCTTTTATTAAATATAATATTATATTAGTTAGACGATAGAGGGTATGTAATGTACCCTATATAATTAATTATATATTTCTCATTGATTTACTCCGTGAAACTAAACATAATAGTTAATACAATTAGTACAATTTAATATTGCCTGTTGTTGGATTTTTCTTTATCTAATAAATACTTTTACTCAATTACAATTGTCTTATAATGACGTTGATCAAGTGTGGTGTGGGGGTGTGGGTTGCAAGAAAATTGTATCATATTGTCATGCGCATGATTTTTTTCTTCTGTTTTTTATATATATATATTTTTATATATAAACGTCTATTTTTGGTGCTCAGCTCCTCTTGTGTGCACCGTATTCTGTGTAGCGATAATGATTTTTGCCTATCACGAAGTGCGCGTCTGCAGAATCGATCGCGTTTGATGTGTCCCGCGCGCTCGCGCCTCGCGCTGAGGGGGCGGGGCGCAAGGTCAAAAGAGGTCGATGGTCGCAAAAGCGACTGAGCGACAGCCGGGATACGTCAAAATGGCTCCAGCTGCAGACAGAGCTCAGGTAAGTTAGCTAAAAACTTAAAATAATAAGCTATTTATAACACAACAGAATGTTTTCTAACATTTTATCAGTGCTAGTTATAATATGCACTTGTAAAATTATATCAATTTTGAGTCAGCGCGTTGCTTAGTTGCTTTTAATTTTTGCAGGGTTTGAACATGGATAATCGAGGAAAAACTCAATCAAATGTTATTCTTTTTAATGCATCCAAAAATGAGCATTTCAAAATTAGTGATTCGTATAGAAATTTAAGTCGCAAATTAAAGAGCTCGTGGAAAGTTCTTGTGTAAGTATATAATCAATCCCAAAAAACCTCTATAACACATTTCCTCTAAAATGCAAAACGCCCCTTTTCTTGTCCAGAAACTTTTTTCTTCTCATCAGCATAAAACAATAGCAATAATAATATATGTATAATGCATGCAAGGAAAAGTTTCTTTTACAAAAATCACTCATACATACATAATTACTAATCTATATATGCATATATTTTTTAAATTTTGTTTGCTTTGGAGCTTCATATTTGTGTTTGTAAATATTAAGCAAGGGAGAGAAAGAGAGAGGGAAACAGAGGGGAGCTGGAGAGAGTATTGATTTAAAAGCTCAAATGATTCATTCCATGTTTCCAATAATTAATGAACATGATTTATTGATATAGCTTTGTATTTTAATGCAAAAGAACATTCAGAAATATTTATATATGATAATAAGACAATGGATCAATATGGAATATAATTACTAACTGAATAAAAGAGATTTTTTTTAAAGATAATTTTAAATTTATCTCTCCTAGCTAAACTGATTTATAATGTCGCATGTACATTGAACTTTTTCAGTTTCACTGTAAGCATTAAGTAATTACTTATTTATATGATAAATGAATGCTAATTAATGATAAAGCCAAGTTACGACGGGAAAAAAAGATGTTATACTAAATTGTAAGAGTTTCGAAGACGTGTATTTTGTAAAAATAATATTGGGAGAGGGTGGAGCGACCATATATTTGTAATTATGAACATCTGATCTCCAAAGCAAATTATATGATCAATGAAAAGGAGTTGAGCAATGTAAAATTTGTTTCAGCAATAAAGATGAAATCACAGATGATGTATTATCTCCAGTCAGAATATTTATTTTGGCCGGGCCTAGAGAAAAATTTACAGAGAATGAATTTAACTGCATGAAGAAATACTTGGAGGGTGGTGGAAGTATTCTTGTCTTGCTCGGAGAAGGCGGAGAAAATTCTTATCCAACTAATATCAATTTTCTACTGGAGGAATATGGAATAATGTTTAATAATGGTGCGTGAAATATTGATATAAACTTTAGTGTTGAAACATATTATTATTATAAATTTAATTTTACAGACTCAGTTGTAAGGACCAACTACTACAAATACTTTCACCCAAAGGAGTGTCTTATATCTAATGGAGTTGTGAATAGAGCTTTAGGAATAGCAGCTGGAAAACTAAATGCTAATGATGACTCGTCTGGCTCACAGTAAGTGTTAAACTTAATTGATTCTGCTTTGTTCAAATTTAATTACATCATGACTTATATATCGATGCTTCCGCTCCAAAAGCTAGCATCTACACTTTCCAGTTTTATGACAAACCAAGCAGCGCTTTAACTGGACTTGTACCCATTCACTTAACATTGCAGATGCTCCACGGCGGAAAGTGTAGATGCTCATTTCATTGCAAAACTGGAAAGTGTAGAAGCTCTTTTTTGATGCTTCAATATCAAATTTTTAAAGACTTGGCTATTAAGTTTCAATTGAATTATTTTAAAAGAGCAAATACTGAAACAATGATATCCTAATACCGTAATTGGTTTTACAGATCTCTATCATTCATATATCCATATGGAGCTACTTTGAATGTTGCTCGGCCTGCTGTGGCAGTACTGTCAACAGGCAGCATCAGCTTCCCTGCAAACAGACCAGTATGTGCCTTCTACCACCAGGGTCGTGGCAAACTTGCAGTGCTAGGCTCTGGACATATGCTTGATGATGCATACATGGACAAGGAGGATAATGCTAAAATTAGGGATGTGTTAATAACATTCCTGACGGAGGAGTTCAAGTTGCATGCCATTGATGCAGAAGATCCTGAAGTACGTACTTTTATTTTTTTTCCTTTAATTTGTGATCCTAATTGAGTGTTATTATTTAGATCTCTGATTACCACATGGTACCTGAAACCTCACGCCTTGCAGAATTATTAAGAGTTGGTCTTCAAGAATCAGATGACATCCCCATTGACCATACAAGACTTTTTGATGAGAAACTTTTCTCTGTACAAACTAACCTTGTGCCTGACTGCATTCGTGCCTTTAATCAACTATCCGTGAAGCATGAACCACTAAAGTTGATCACTCCTCAGTTTGAGACACCTCTCCCAGCGTTACAGGCAGCAGTAAGTAATATCTTTATTCTTCTCTAAAACAATAAATGTTAAAGTGTGCTTTTCTTAGGTATTTCCACCTTCTTTCCGAGAGCTGCCTCCACCCCCACTGGAACTATTTGACCTTGATGAGGCATTCAGTTCCCAGCAATCGCGTCTTGCTCAACTGGCTAACAAGTGTGGTGAAGATGACTTGGAATACTTCATTGTAGCAGCATGTGAGGTCCTAGGTGTGACTCCTGCATCACAAACCAGAGACGCTAGAACTCTTCTTCATACCTTGGCTTCAGAAATTGCTAACTTCAAGAAAATAGAACAGGCTCCTTCAGAAACAATGTAACTTGTAGGTATCTATTAATAATGAATATACATATATTTTATTTACAATTGCACTGTTAACAAACAAATGTTATATGACAAAAACATAAGTCTCATATAGACTGCAAACTTTTTTGTACTTATTTATTTTCTATTATAAGCACACACATGGCTACAAATGTTGCAGCTGTGAAAAAAAAAAAATATTTAAATATATTTTAGCCAAAAAAAAATGTAAGAAAAAAAAAGTTTCAGACCTGACATTTCTCGACAACACCCGTCGTCTTTTGATTATTATAAATAAAGACAATGGGATTGTCGGGTAACTGTCTTGTTTGGTTATCATAAGTCTCAGCATAGTTAAATATAGAGAAGACAGTTGGTAAGTGCAATGCACCCACTTTGTGTTGCACAGCACTTAAAAATCACTTAAAAGCACTATTAATTTACAAAACTCATAAAATACAAGGTGTTTTCAAATCTATATATAGTCAAATTACAATACCTTTTAATAATAATAAAATATAATTTGAAAATGCTTTATATTTTATGAAACTGCACTGTTTTCTCACTATGCACTTGCACTATAATTTCTGTGATATTGATGCACTTTTATATCGCACTTATTTTTTTATATAATGAGCACTAAAATTAAATTATTGTAATATTCAATAATTGTCACAAATGCACTAGTCAAATGTTTGATCACGTATTTTGTACCTGATATTAAGCAATTTTTTTGCACCTTTTATACTGTTAAATGCACATTAAATATTATATAGTTTATAATATGATAAAATATTTTTTATTATTTTTATTTTTCATTTCCCTTAAATACATACATAAATATTTTTTATTTATGTTTATATTGTTAGTTTTGTTATTTTGTTTTAAGTCATCAAGTGTGTTGTACTTTAAGAAAACAACATAATACTACACACACCTTGCTTATCAAATATCTTTCTTTAAAGTCTTTCATGCAGACCTGTTCCCATGTGGTATTAAGAAAAGTGATATCACAGCCTCTTTTATATAGTAATACATTAGAAGAAGTTGGGGTGGGGGTAAATTCGTTTATGGAAAATGGGTACTTACAATCAAAGTTAATAAAAATAATAAAAAAGAAGTTCTTCCAGAGTTTCTAAAATTTAAACTTTTCTATTGCTATTGCTGCAAATAAGTTGCAGTTTGCAATTATTTGTGTTATTGGTGGAATCTTAAGTCTTAACAAATGAATAGTTTTATGATTTGTTTTGTTAAAATACTGTTATTTTCTAAAAAAGAACAAGAAAAAGGGGGGGGGGGGCCAAAAAATTTCCCTGTGATTAACAGTTTGAAGAGTTTGGTGTTTACATAATTATAGTAAACTGAGCTTCAACTGAAATGAAGAAAAAAAAAATTTTAATTAATCGTCATTACTGTATCTAAATATCATTAAAATGCAGATAAAGCAGAGTCAAGTGTAGGTACAAACTACTACACACATCTCTAGGTTGTTATAGTGGCAGTACAATTAAGTAAGGTAAGAAATTTTATGGCTTTTAAGAAATTGTATATTACTATTTTATAGTTGTCAAATAGTAAGAAAAAGAAAACACCCGATAGATTCCTCGTAATATTTTTAAACCAATAGAAGACTTGCAAAAGTAGGTTTAGTGAGAAAATAAATAAACTCGCAGCTCAACAATACTAACTAAGTGCTAGCAGACGACTTTGTGTTCCTAGCTATCTCAATTTAACATGCTTTCGTATTGGAAAACAAACCAGTTATAACTTAAGTTAAAATCATTTCTCGGAGCCAAAATTTTTACTGTAGCTTACTGAGCCTCCAAGCTTTTGTTTTCCTGAATTTGAATCCATTTGGTTACAAATTATTATTTTCGCCCAATTGACTTGAAATCCAGGAAAACAAAAAAGCTTTAAGTCTCAATAAGCTAAAATAAAAATTTCAACTCCGAGAAATAATTTTAACTTGAGTTATAGTATAGCTGCTTTATTCCCCCATAAGAGAGCATTTTAAATTGAGTCGGGAACACAAAGTCGTCTGCTAGCACTTTAGTATTGTTAAGCTGCGAGTTTGTTTATTTTATCGCTAAACCTACTTTTGCAAGTCTTATTGGCAGCTTTTCTGAAAATTAATTTTTACTCTGAAATTAAGGGACTGCAGTAATTGACCATACAATGTGGTATGGTTGTACGCAGGCACTTCCCCCCCGCCCCTCTTTCCAAATGATTATTCAGCTCCATCATATATATTTTTCTTACTTCCGTAAGGCCTTATTAATTTCACTCTCCCTCTTGTCTGATGTTCACGGGTCCTGAAATTTTTATCACGTTCAAATGTTCAAAGGAGATTAAAAAACTAGAGTGTCAATTTTTAAATTTCAAATCAAGATCATGAGATGTAGGTAAAGTTATGCATTGCTAATTAAGCAAATACTAATTCTTCTTGTCTAGCTCTTCACTGGTTTAAGTATATAAATTAACCCTCAATTTTGTTAACTGATGCAAATCAAGGAAGATTTTTCCATATACAACCTACAATAAGGCGTAGTAGTCAAATCAATTGACTAGTGGAAACCAGTATTAAAAGGTCCTTGCTAGTTTCTCATATACCTTTCTTTCAATTTTATCATGCCTATAACTGTGATGGTTGATTTTACCTAAAATTCGGTATCTCATTATAATATATAGTAGGTATACTTTACGAGGAGAGATATATGGAAAATAAACTATCGCAGTTGGTTATAATTTTAATAAAAAGTAGAGGAGAAACCAGCAATGACCTTACCATATAGTGAACGCAGAGTCCTATATAGTTTGGTGAAAATCTTGCTAGCAGAGATAGAAATGTTTCTATTATTATTATTAGGTATTATTAAAATGTGCTAGCAAAGATTTTAACTACGCTCTCTTCACTATGGTAAGACGCGCTTGCTGGTTTCCCCTATCCTTTTCTTTCAAATTGATATTAATAATAATAAATGGTTTTATTGGGCAAAATCAGGCTAAAAAAACTCTCAATTTAACCCAACTGTTTAATAGTACAGTCAGTAATAATTTTAAATTAATACAAAAAGATCATTACTTTAAAATCGACTCAGACAAACATTAAAGGTCTGTCCACAATGACGCGTAATTTACGGAACTCTTACGTGAAGATAGGACAAACAATGTTATTTGGATTCTTACGTGAAAGTTACGTGAATTTACGCGTCATTGTGCACAGACCATCAGATTGTTGCTTGAAATAAATTATATAGGTATAAATATCAATATTTTTAAATTATAAAGTTAATAGAATTCTAAAAAATAAAAATTGTTATCTAAAACACAGAATAAGAAAAATTGAGGAGCTTGTAAGTAACAATCACAATTTATAAATAAAAGGGGGAAAAAATTCAAACAATTATTGATACATGTCACATGGGAAATTATTGTACACTCCCCCCCGAGATAAATCTGACCGTAGCGTTCATGTCTCCAAATGTTAAATATATAAGGAGACTTTAACGCGACCGGTCAGATTTATCTCGACCGGTCAGATTTATCTCGGGGGAGTGTACAGTCGAAGACAATTAAAAGGTTACAATTTAAACGTGCTCTATATTTGCGCGCTTCAAAACTTTATGTGAAAACGAGATTCTCGTGCCACTAGAGGCCACCACAATCGGTTACGTTTAGAGTTCTCTTTCAGGTGAGCTGCTTGGCTGTCAAACCAAACAATCCTCGTGTTGCACGCGTATACGCACGTCGCTCCTCCGCACCTCCACATCATTCTCTCTCTCTCTTTCTCTCTCTCTCTCTCTGCCGTTGTGACAGCAGACAATATTGAACACGTTTCTTCTCAAGCAAATGCGCAATATCAGTTTTTAAAAAAAGTAAAGAAATAAATCTCCTAGATTTGTTCTTTTATTTAATTGAACATTTCTAAGAAATCATGAAATATATGACTCATTTATACGTTACATTCGTTAATGTATATATTTGTAATTTTACCATTCGAAAAAAAAAAATAAAACATTCCCAACTCAAACTCACTGCCAAGCAAGTTACATACTTCATAACGAACATGTTTGGACATAAAGTCTTGATATAATTCTATTTATTAGGTAGCCTTTACCTTAAATATCAACTTGATATTTTAATTTTCAAGCAAATATATAAATAAATCAACATTCAAACAACAAATTAAATATAATAAATAAATAAAACATATATTAGAAATTTATTTCGTTATGATTTTAAATATTCATTGAAATGACTTTTTTCTATTTTTTTTTTGTTCAATATATTTTTTTATTCTATGCATTTGATTGAGAAGAAGATATTTAATATTGTCTGCTGTCGCAACGGCAGAGAGAGAGAGAGAGAGAGAGAGAGCATGATGTGGAGGTTAGGAGAGCAAAGTGCGTAAGCGTGCAACACGAGGATTGTCTAGCTTTTGCCAGCCAAGCAACCAAGAAGCTCACCTGAAAGAGAACTCTAAACGTAACCGATTGTGGTGGCCTCTAGTGGCACGAGAATCTCGTTTTCACATAAAGTTTTGAAGCGCGCAAATAAAGATCACGTTTAAATTGTAACCTTTTAATTGTCTTCGACTGTACATACATAAAAATCTTTAATTATAGAAAGAAATAATGGAACATAAGATAGTTCCATCTTTTATTTAATTGCCTATAGGGCTTGCAGTTAATTGTATCTCTATCATGTCTTGTTTCTATATAGTTAAAAGATTTTCCCATACTAAACTTTTCTATTTTGGCATGCTGTAATTTGTAAACCTTTTTTTTTTTTTTTTTTTTTTTTTTTTTTTTTGTCCTTTGATTTATACAATCACAGTTTTCTTTAAATTAATTTTGTAGGAGATTAGGAAACAATAAAACACTCATAAAATTTAATTTCGATATATATAATTTTTAATTTTTTGTTTCTATACATTTGAGTAACTTAAAATTTGTTCAATAAAATATAATACAGAGGGAATGCATTTATCTTACATGATAATTGAAATGTTTTAGATTAAATTGTGCTTATTTATAACAATGTTTAGATGTACATAAACACTTGTACAGTATTAATCTTGGACATTCCTAGGAAATACTTAGATGGCACACAACTTAGCTAGGAATCAAATAATTATTACAATTTTTAAGTCACATTTCAACACCAAGAATTTTTTTTCTTTTTTTTTTTTAATCACAAAAATGAGACGGAATGAAAGATTTAAAGTAAAATATTATCCAACCATTAAAGTATATTCTTGGTTATGATTTATAAAAGCAATTTCATACTAATCCCACATATAAACTAATGAAAATGGCATTTAAATATTAAATTATTTATACCTTATTATTAAGTTTTCTTAAAACTTAAAATAAACTTAAAAAACTTAACAGGATTTTTAAGTAATTTAATTAATATATTTCATGATTTTTGTATTGATAACACTGATATTATTGACATGATTTTTATTATTATTTTTTTTTTTTTGACCATCCCAAACACTAACAACCTTATTTATATATGGTTATCTAATACATCTACACAACAAGAACAGGAAATGGATTCAAATTCTAATTTAAAAGATGTTAGAGTAATAATATTTCATGCAGATAATATTAAAATGAATCAAACAAATTATACATTTCTTTATCGTCTAACATCTTTTTTGAAACACACATTAATTAGTTTGTTGAATAATTTACTTTGCAGGTTGGAAATTGGGATGAACTTGGGGTTTAATATCGTAGACCAAATCCAACAGATGCTTGATGACCTAAAACAAAAAAAAAGAAACAAAAATAATTAGTTTTTTTTTTTTTTTTTTAGTTTGATGATAACTTACAGGATCTTTGTGGACTTTTACAGCCCTGTTCATCTCTTCAATCTTGACCTTTGTATCAGCTTCAATACGAGCAGCAACGTCCTCACGTGATCCCATATGCTGTAAATTAAAAAAAATAAAATTGTAAATTATATTTCTGCGAATAAAAGTTATATTTTTAAACTTTACCTTAGCTTCAAATTCTTTAAATTGTCTCTCCCTCTCTAATCTGTACTTCTCAATTTCATCTTGAGCTTCTTCCTTAGCTTGTTTAAGTCGGCGAGCTTTCCCTATAATCAATAAAATTAAATGTTAAAATTATACATACATTAATTTTTTAATGTGAATTATAATAGTTTAAATCATTGATACTCCATGATATTTATATTACTGTATTTAAATTTATTTATATAATGAATATTTGTTGAGTTAGATAGGAACTGCTAGGCAAACTAAGAAGAAATCAATGAGTGAGGATAATTATAGAAGACCACTACAAATTTTAATTACAGACACTTGTCTTAGAAAGTCAATTAGTTGTCTAATCGGTTACGTTTATTTTTCTCTATGGTATGACATTTGTAGACATGAACGGCAAGGCCATGATGGCAAAGCCATTGTGGGTTGTGGGGGGGGGGGGGGGGGGGAGAGGGAGGGAGTATACACACATAATGGAGTAATAAACTGAAAGCCTAGGACAGCGGTCCTTCTTGTCGCAGCGATAAGAGTTTGGACTGTGCTAACTTTATGGACGCTATGCCAATGGCGGAGCCTAAAGTGCAATAAGAAATGACCGCTGTCTTGAGCTTTAGTTCTATATGTATGTATATGCCATGATAGAGGTATGCATCATGCAATTTAACTAGCTTATAAGTACATCTACATGTAAATAAACTTTATTGATTAAATATACTATTTACCGACTATTTACGTATTGCTGTATGTATGTATGTATATCATTATGGTTTTTAGCAATAACCATAAATCATTGAAATTTTGTAAACTGGGATTCCATAATTATTATGACAAGGGTTGTAGTTTTTTTTCTACAGATTATAAAGTTACAGTTTACATTATATATTATGTATGCTTATAATGCATCATACATAATACATCTAAATGTAGAGAGGTTAAAGAGGTCAGAGAAGTCAACCAGCTGTTAATGCAAATTACAGGAATAAAACGCTCCGAGACACACAAAAGGTTGTTAAAGCATTGGTGACATTGGTCAATAGCAGTGGGGTTTAATTACACGCAAAATTAATCAATATTTTAATTTAAAAAACTAAAAAAATGCAAACAGGGGGCGGGTCTATGGTGTAATGACATGCAAGTTATAATTTCCATTTAATCATTCAATTTTTAATAAGTATACCAAACTTATACATGAATGAAAAGACCATATTTTATTCAATATATCTTACTCTTTCTGGCTTCTGAAACCTTTTCTGCAGCTCGTTTTTCGGCTGCTAAAAGCTGCTGGATTCCTTGCGTCTGGCTTGCCATCTTTTTGACTAAAATCGATCACATGATTTTTTGAAGTTCAAGTATTTTTTACTTTTTTTAGTGTGGTGGCAGCACTGTACAGTAACAAACGAAAGAGTTGTTTTGGCTTGATCGCTCATTTACCGAAGAAATTTGCAAAGGTAAATTATCTTATTAATCATGTTTATATTTAATTTATGCAAATTTTAACATTATTTTCATAATCTAGAAGCAATATTTTATAAATAGAAAAATATCACAGTGCACCATTTCTAAATTGAAATGTAATTAATTGACCTACAGATTGCATGTCATTAGACCGTGGAACATTTTGCCAAAAATGCAGCAGCAAAAGCAGACAAAAGCAATGAATCTATATGACCTCACTTAAAAAATATTTTTTATTATTTAATTCATTATTATGATATTGCACTTTATGTAATTTTAAATATGAACTGTAAATAGAAAGGTTTGTAGATGTTCCTAATCTTGAATATTTAATTTATTAAAAAGATTACATGCGACGTAAACGTGTGTAAAAACAGTTCATATTTGATGACAGACTAGGTTTTCAATTGTTCATTCAAAGATGGTCGATATATTTAAGATTATTAATTATTATACAAGAAAATAAACAGGTTAATTTTATTTTTCAATTACTAATACTCAAACGTAGGTACGTATTGTAATAATGTTACTCAGAAAAAAAAATCAATGTTTTATTATTATTATTTTTTTGAAGATTTGAGTAAGGGTGTTGAAGTATGATCTTTTGCATATGAAAATTTAAGAAGATGGATATTATTTTCGTATATAACTAATGCAATTTGCAACTTTTATTTCTATATTTTCGTATAGATATTGTATTGATCTTCTATATTCTTATGGAATACATACTTAGAAGTGATCAGAATGCTTATAATGCAATAATTACATATTATAATATGTAATTATATTAAAAGTTTTTTCATACAGAAAAAAGTATGTTTGCAAATTGCAGATATTATTATTTTACTACCATTTTTACCTGTTTTAAAACATAAAATCGAAGAGTGGGAATTTTAGGCAGTAGTCCAGTATGTATATAGTATATGAGACAATGTGCGCTTTTTATAATAATAAAATTACTAAAAGTATGTAAACAGATTGCAAACTGTTTTCTTAATGTCTAATCTTTAAGATTATTTTGATATATTGCATTCATCTCAATTAGCAATTATATTTTTGATTTCAACTGTCGTAACCTACAGCTTTAATTTGCAAATCAAATATATTGCATGTTACCTTCTTACGTAAAGCTGTGTGTGGACCAAGTAATTTTCTTTGCAAATTTGTGTCAACTAAGATGACGTTTTCTCACGTTTGCATTTTCTGTCATGTATGTACCTGTATCAAACCTTTTTTTGAGCTGCTATACCTGTTTCAATAAACATATAGAAATCGAAATTTTAGTATTTCAGTTTTAGCAGATGTTTCTAAAATTGAATGACATTTTTTTGAAAATCAATCCAATTTAAGGTACTGGTATGTGCAATGCAATTAATAGCCGCTGCAAATCAACTTATTTAGTACCATATTATTGCACCACCAACAAAGCGTTGTATTCTAAATCATGTAATGATTATAATAATCCATCTTAATAAAGCTCAAATTTCATATTGAGCAGCATATTTCTGCATAAATATAAGAAACTAGGTATACTCACAGCATCAAATATTTTGTAGTTACAGTATTACATTACATTAATAGTATTATTTTATTGTATTGGAGATTATGAAAAATAAACCATTGCAGTTAGGTATGATACAATTAAAAGAAAAGTATAGGAAAAAACAACAAGAGCCTTACCACAATGAAGAGAGTCTTATAGTTTGGTGAAAATCTTACTAGCACAGAGATACTATACACATACTGTATAGCTTTCGGCACTATGAACTCCAAGAGAAAACTGTCTGTGTCTGTGCCTTCATCAGTCCTAACATACTCGGAGAGATACCCCAATGTGTTTAATATCTCTGTGCTAGCAAAATTTTCATCAAATGATATGGTACTCTCTCACAATGGTGAGGCCTTTCTTGTTGTTTTCCTATTCCTTGATATTTTATTTAATAGAAATTATAATTTTCTGTTCAATCAAAACAGAAAAGTGTTAGCCAATGAATAACGTCAAAGTTTTATTTCTTCTGTTTCAGTCATTCTCTATTGTGATCACAATGGCAGCAGATCAGCAACAGTTTTTCCTAAAATGGAACGATTTCCAATCCAACATGGTGTCATCCTTCAAACATCTCCGTGATGAGAAGAGTTTTACTGATGTTACATTAGCTTGTGATGGTCAGACATGTAAAGCTCATAAAATGGTTCTCTCAGCATGCAGTCCCTACTTCAAGTCATTGTTGGAGGTATGAACACAAGCTTATTGTTTGTAAACTTTCTACATGGCCTCACAAAATGTGCAATCCCATTTAAAGGTTATCAGGCGATTGTCATTATTATCATTTATTTCATGCTCCAAACACAAAATATTCTTACATAATTTGAATTTTTGTTGAACTATATACCTACACGTTGTATTGAGTAAGTAAATTAAATTGTCTTGTTGCCTGGATGAGGATAGTTGGGTTGGGGAGTATGCATAAACTCAATAATGGAAGGTATAATCAGGGTCAGACTGGCACTCGAGGGGCCTCCTCTGCAAAAGGGACGTAACACCCTCTCTAGGGGTCACAGAAGGGGGCATAACACCTTGGTTACGCCCCTATCTATCACAGACTTGTTCTTATGGCCAGTCTGAGCCTGGTTATAATTCAATGTCAGGACAAAGCCATTGAGGTTATGTTTACTATTAAAGAGAAAAGTTAGAAATAACATCAAGGGCCTTACCACAGCAGAAGTTCTATGGAGAGGTTAAGGTCTCACGTGGCACAGAGTTTTAGTTATATAAATATTGTAGCTAGATATCTGTGCCACGTGAGACTTCAACTTCTCTATAGAACTTCTACTGTGGCAAGGTCCATGCTGGTATTTCTATCCTTTTCTTTTACATCAGTGGATGAAAATACTTAGATATGTTGACAAATACTACTGTTGTGAGAAAAACAATACCTTAAGTATTGCTTACTTTTGCATGAAGATCACAAATTGCAATTTTAAAAGAAAAAGTAGAAAGCACACCCTTGCAAAGATTTCTTGACTTGAGACAATGTTATTCAGAACCCCTATTATTTGTACTCAAAAACACCGTAAAATATAAATACTGTAAACCTCTGGACAATAGTTTCCAAACAATTTGTATAGGCAACCCGCAACCACACTATTCTATCTTTATGAGAAATCAGAGCGGCCGCGACAGCCCCATTTGGAAACTTGTGCAGAAGTGTACATTTTGAGACAAATGAAAGGTAACCATTTAAACATGTTGCTATTTTAGGCGCCTCTAATGTTATGTGGAAACAACGTTGTTACGTCATATTCACATGTTTTGATGCGTGCTCAGGTGTAGCAGCGTTGTCTATCAGGTAAGCTGCTTTAGCCAGCAAGCCAAAGATGTCTCTGGATGCATGTGAATATGATGTAATATAGTTCCCACATAAAGTTTGAGGCACGCAAAAAAGCATCAAGTTTAAATGGTTACCTACCTTTCATTTGTCTGAAACTGTACATATCATGACGCTATACACCCCTTTCAGGGTCGCTTTGACCAAGTAAAATATCTCCACAAAAATTACTGTACTGGCAATAGTACCATTTATTTATTTTATTATTATTATTATTATTATTATTATTTTTTTTTTGCGGTGACTTGCTTTTCCTTACAATACCATGTAGTTTTCCAAAAGTTTTCATTTATTTTGCCTTAGCATTATTTATTTGTATTTACAATTGAAACATTGTCCATATCAAGACCATTTCAATCCCAAGAATTTGAGCTTACGAATGAGCTCTTTGTGTAGGGCATTCTAGCCTCTAGAATGCTTCTAGGATGTTTAGTTCATCCGTACTTCTATTTCCAGATTACACAATGCATTGCTGATACTCTTATCTTTTTTCCTATTAGTTCCCATCCTAGTTTTTCAATTCATTTATACCCAGGGATCAGATTTTTTTTTGTTTCTTCTTCATCTATTCTATGTATATGATAATCAGCTAATGTATTTGAAATATAATTTTGCATTTTTTGGAGCACCGTGTTTACAAACAATCCTAAAAAAGTAGCTTTCTTTCATTCTGGGTAAATCAGTGAATCTTTGTTGTGCCAACAGTTAGAAATACAGTAGTCAATTTGTTTTGACTTTTTATGTCCATTGTAATGTGTCACACGGCATGTAAAGTTGACATCTGTCAATGGATATTGACAGAAACCGGTGGTTATGTAACTTTGCACCTTTCCCATGAGGAAGCATGCTTGAAACACTTGCAGATACCAACAGACCTTGTACTAATGTAAATGTGTGGGCTCATCGTCAGTATGCATTATTTTGATGGATAGCAACAAATTGTGTGAGGATCCGTGGGTATCCATTAGTGCCCATCAGTTTTGAAGCAATAATGCTGTTTGTAACCCCTGTTTTCTGCTACTAAAATGATGATCCACTGCGGTTATTTAAATGTGATGCACGTTTTTTGGTGCAAGAATTCGGGGGTTACCAACAACACTAATGTGAGTTTTGTTTACGTTGTTGCAACTTTGTTTATCTGCCGACGGGCATCAGATTTATGCGCGATGGTATATTATACATGACAGCTTTATATATCATTATCATCTTATTGAAATAATAATACAAATTATTTTAGCAGTTCTGATTTCTTTTTTCATAAAGTACAAGTATTCTGTAATCACTAACACATAGAAAAAATAGAGGCCAATTAAATACTTTTTAAAGATCTGTTCATTGTAACTCATGTCATTAAAAATTTCTTATAATTAGAGAGGGCAAAAATAGTTTTTCGACCATTCTCATTATGTTGACTATTGCTAGTTTTATTTCATATCTCCAACCAATCTCGACAAATGGCGCATTAAAAAAAAAGACTATCTGTAAACTATTTTTTACTTTTTTTTTTACGTTTTTAAGGACATTTCTTGTAAAAACGCATCAAGTTATTTGAAATTATAATATTTTTCATAAAAATGTATTATACTGTACTTAAACAAATTATAATATTGATTCAATAAATTTAATTATTTTTTTCTGCCACAAATTGAAAATTAGCAAAACAAGATACTACATACAAGAGAGGACATGCTCGGCCAATTTGAGTATTTAGATACTAAAATTTCTATTTAACATTAAATTAAATTATTTTTTTACTAACATTTTTTTTTTTTTTTTTTTTTTTGATCATTCCATTTATATAAATTTATATGTAAAAAAAAAAACGAATTTTTTGTATAAAATCGACTATTTGCACTAAAAATCATTAACTATATAGAGTACTATTTTTGCGCTCTGTACTTATAATATTCTAACATGCCTTGTTTCAGGAAAACCCCTCCAAACACCCAATCATTATTCTCAAGGACGTGCCATTCTGCCATCTGCAGGCAATTTTGGAGTTTATGTATGCAGGAGAGGTGAATGTATCTCAGGACCAGCTCCCTGCTTTCCTCAAGACAGCTGAGCGACTCAAAGTGAAGGGTCTGGCTGAGGCCCCACAGTCCATCAAGCGTGAGGGTTAGAGTGATCTTGCCGAGGGTAAGTCTATATCGTCATGTTTTGAAGGGTTTCTTTTTTGATACATTTACTGGTGGCATTTGAAAGCAATTTAGTTGAAAAATTAAAGTTAATATATTCAACAAGGAGATTTTGTTTAGTACATTTAACCACAATACAGTATACAAAGAGATACTAAGGAAAATAAACCATCGCGGTTATGTATGATTGATAAGTTTTAAAGAAAATAGTAGGAGAAACCAGTAAGAGCCTTACAATAGTGAAGAGAGTCCCATAGTTTGGTTCATAGTTTCTTTCTGAGTCCACAAGGACTGGCAAAGGAAAAACACTCCGTTTCTCTTGGAGTTAAGTGCCCAAAGCTATCCATCATTTGTTTGTTTTTTTCTCTCTGTACTAGCAATATTTTCACCCAACTATGGGACCACTGTGGTAAGATCCTTGCTGGTTTCTCCAGTTCTTTTCTTTCAAATTTATCATACTGTATAGTTCCCCCGGATAAATTTAAATAGCACCATGTTGCCTCTAGTTGTAAGAACAATGCTACAGTTTTTATTATTATTATTTTATTGTTGCTGGTATCTACTAATATGTCTAACCTTCAAATTCATGGTGTATAAAATATCACTTAGCAATTCAATTACGGTACCTAAATTTATGTATTTAAATGTGGATGAGATATTTGTAGCTGACTCTGGCATTACGTTGTTTCAGGGGTATGCTGACTGAGAGTGGGCTTGGTCAGATATATTGTGTGTGGCAGGTGGCCTTGTTGTGAGTGTGTGTGAGAAGTAGCAGCAGTGGAGGGTTAGATATCTCCAGGGTACATCAGGGCAACATTGATTCTTGACCATCAGTCTTGCCGTGGTAGACTCGCCAAGAAGTCAAGTACATGCAAGCAAGCAATGTATTTGACGTCTCCTCTACCCTCCATAACTGCCCAGCAACAAGTGTATGTGAGCCACAGACGGACTCTTGTGTCTATTAGGGGGAAAAAAATATAATATTATACAACTAAAATATCAACAGACAACCAAATATTTTTGTTCTTTTCTAATGGAATTCACAAAAGAAAAATCAAGTTGATTTTTTAACTCTTTTAATAAGTTCATTAACACTCTTTTTATTATTTTTGTTTAACCACTATTTGTAAAGTTGCCAAAAGTATTACAAATTAAATGGCATTAAATTTATATTTATTTTGTAGCATCATCATGAAATTATGTAGTTAACAAAACATTTCTTTCAAGATTATTTTGGTGTTTTAAGTATGTAACACTCACATTTGGCTTTCTTTATTTAGTAATTTGACCTTGAGTGGAAATTTAAATTTATCAGATTTTTTTTTTTTTTTTTTTTTTTTTTTTTTTTTAACATTTGTGATGTTAAATACATTGCTTGGATCTCTTGCTTTAAAAAGTTATTATTATAATTTCCATATTCAAATTTTAAAATGGAGGAAAAAATGGCAGATATGTTTTGTCATTTTTTTTTTTTTTTTTTTTTTTTTGTAGCTTTTATTTTATTTTTGTGGATTCCAGTTCTGTCTAAATAAAACATATATTTTGTAGCTAAATGGGTAAATTTTGTTGTAAATTATTACTATATGGGCCTATTTAAAATATTTACTTTTAATTATTATGCACATTATCTTTTTAAATTTTCATGATGCCTTTTTAATTAAAAAGAAAAAAAATAAACTAGAATTTAATAAAATATGCCTGTTTGCTAACAAAATATATGAATTAGTTTTGCTACAATAGTAGATTTAATATAGGGGTTTTTGTCTCTTAAATATAATCTTTATAATAAGATATAAAAAAAATCATTGCTTGTCTTGGAAACAAAAAAATTACAAAATGGGGACTGATTCTTGTGTATGATTAAAAAAAAAATTTTAATGTTGTAAAATCTGACAGTGTTTATTCAATTTTATATAGTCTGAGATTGTTTTTTTTTTAATTAGTAACTTACTAAACATTTTGCAAAGAGTATAAAAACATTACATAATATATTTGTGAGAATCAATTTGATTGATGTTTATAGAGTGCAAATTTCATTTGTTGAGTGCACGGGGTAGAAAGGTAGGAGTGTTGTTGTGCTGATATATATTATATAATTATAATTAAGACAGGTGTATGCTAATTGTGTCTTCATATGATAGAATAATGTGTCTATTGAATATGTGGATGTGTAACCTTGAAATAAATTTAATGATAATCCAGTAAACTGATTAGTGATTAGTATCATGAATAATAAATCTATGGCTGGCAATAATTGGTGTCACAAACAGGGTCGGACTGGCACTCAAGGGGCCTCATCCGCGAAAGGGATGTAAAAACCTCTAGGGGCCACAAAATGGGGTGTAACACCCTGGTTACACCCCATTTAGAACCTTAGGGGCCTCCAAACACGTCCGCTATCGCAGACTTGCTTGTATGGCCAGTCCGAGCCTGATTACAAATCTAAAAAGCAACAGTGTGTTTACTGCTTTATATTAAATTTAAGGATCCTTGTCCGATACATTTAATATATAAATGACAGCTAATATGGTCCTAAATATGTCACAATATCAAAACAGTTTATTGGTAAATACTTGCTAAATTCTGTTTAAAGGATCCTGGCCTCAAAACATTAACAATTCATGATTTGGGACCATCATACATGCACCGATTATTTCCCTCAACCCTTCTGTACCCTCACAAAATAGATTTAATTAAACAGTAAAGTAGGCAACATTGGGAATTCATGGCGTCATGAAATCTGGATGTACACTAGAAATTGTAGCGTCGATTGCTTGCTTTACAAGTTTTCTTTCTAATTTGTGACGTTACAGAAAGATTAAGGGACATAATATGTGTATGTTGATGCCTCCACGTCAAAAGAGAGCATCTACACTTTTCAGTTTTGCGAAAAAAAAAAAGGACTTTCTGAGCAGCGTTGTAACTCGACTAGCGGCCATAAACTTAACATTGCAGATGCTAGTCGGCGGAAAGTGTAGATAGTCGTTTTGTTCTAAAACTGGAAAGTGTAGATGCTCGCTTTTAATGAGGAAGCATCGATGTATAATTGTTTCATCTCATGATTTATTATTGAGAGATATTTTTCTTTCTTTGTGAAGCCAGTTTCTCATTAAATATCCACATATTTTTTAATACACTAATTAAAATATAGCTGTATTTAGTATTGATATAAGTTGCAATATAATACACAATCAAATTAAATACACATTAATCCCATATTTTTCAACGAATAATAACTACCCTACCTTTCCCTGCTAGTTTCTAAGTGTTTCTTGGTACAATCTTAAATAAAAAAAAAAAAAAAGAAAAATTTAAAAAAATTATATATATAAATATATACCTTTCTAAACTAAATTCTTATATATAAATTGGTTTTTATTATTTTATTTTGAGTCTATGCTTGTATTGTCATAAATATCATTTGGTCAAGACATAAATTGAGAAATAACTATCTAATGTGTACTTAAAAAAGCTTCATTGTTTTTTTCAATCGGCAAAAAATAAATCTTATAATTTTTTCTTGTAACAAAAAATCAGTTTTAAAATTGAATGACTTAAAAAAAAAGGTGTAGACTCAAAATAAAGAAAAATATAATATAAAACTTCCCCTAAAGATATACTACCTCTATTATATTATTTAGTAGCATTTTTTTTCTATACTTTTTTGTGTTTTTTTATATAAAATTTTGCTGTTGGATTTATTATTTTTGCAAATTACAATATTTTTTTTTTGTCTATGTATTATTATGTATTGATTTATGATATAGGTTTATTTCAAAACATATTATTATTATAAGGACTTGAATTAAAAGATTTTGCCTCCTATAGTAAAAGTGATATTAAAAATTATTATTAATATTTTATTTGCATTTATTTTTAAATTTACATGATTATTACATATTATGATATTGGTCATCACTTAACCTAGCTTTTTTTTTATATATATATAGATCTTTGCTCATTCAACACTATTTTGCAAATAATTTATTAATTTAAAAGTCCTTATTCTATAAATAATAAGTAAAAACAAAAATATTTCATCCAGAAAGTTAAAAAATAAATAAATAATGAAACTATTGGCCTTGGCGAGTTCAGGTATTATATTAAAAAAAAAGAAACAATTTAATATAAAATACAGTTTATTTTTTAAATGGGTTCCAGGATTTACAGGACATATATATATGGAGATTCCTTTTTTCATTTTAACAATTTATATATAAATAAATAAAAAAAAATATTTTTAGTTTTATTACATACCTGGAAACTGTTTTTGAAGTAAATTGATCGTAAATGCATTTTTTTATTTAAAAATAATTATTTTGTTTTCTTGTAATAATTGACAGTGTTAATTAAAATAAATTATTAACGTTTTTTTGAATGTATGTATAACATAATATTAAGGTTCTGTATGATGATAAAAATAAATCAATGTGAAGAATGAATAATGTGCTTCATTTTTAAAATATTATCTTTTTTTATTTTATTTTTTTTTTTATTATTCAATAAACACATTTGGTGTAAAAACAACATAAATTTTCATAATATTATTAAATTAAATACATCATTCCTATGCATTTATGCCGTTAGACTAATATAGTGATTAGAACAATTCAACAAATGATATTAATTTTTTAATTGTAGATTTTTTTTTTTAAGTTATTACAATAAACAAAATGACAAATAATAAAGTCATTAACAAAGTCAAAGCATAAATATTTTTAGTGCATGTTCTGAAAGAACTAAGTATTTCATCAGTTTAGGTCTATTTTATATTGTTTTAATGTAGTGCATTATTAGCATTGTTTTATTGAAAGTAGTTATATTTGCATAATGTAAATAATGCTAATGTAATTAGTAATTACCATACAAGTATGGGCATATGATTTTTGTCACCTCTCTCCATGACTTCAAAAAATATTTGTTATTTACTTTCAGCGATCCAAAATAAATCGAGAAACTTAAAATATTAATAAAAAGATCTTATAGCCTACTAAATATTATGTGTTGATTCATGGTTAACATTGACAAATTTTACAGTAGTTTTAGTGTGTAATATTTTAATATCATATTCAACATGTTTAATAATATTGATATTAGTTGTCTCCTAAACTGGAACATATAACACTGACAACAAGTTGTAAAAAATTAAAAACGGAGGAAGACTAAAAAAAAAAAAAAAAAAAGATAAAAGTGAGTAATTTTATTTCGCATTCTAAACGATGACATAGTTCTGAATTGATAAATGTGTGGATTTCTAATTTTTTAAGTTTATTAAGCATTAAGTATTTTTATTTAATTTTTGAAAATCGAAAAATGACGTCATGGGCGACAACTTATGCAGGTGGGCATAGAAAAAAAATGCCACCCCTGACTTCATTTTGGGACTTTTAAAAATTAATTAACAATACTTAATGAACTAAAAAATTATAAATTTGCATATCTATCGATTCGGGGTAATGTCCTCTTTTAGAATATTATTATGCAATAAAATTGCCTCTTTATTATTATTATATTTTTTTTTATTCTTCTTCATTACTTTTAAATGTCATTTTATGAAACTCGTATTAACAATTTTTCATTGAATTTTTCAGTTTTTCTACGTAGTACGTGACCGTGCTTATATAAAAAAAAAATTAACAACGTTATCACTTATTTGGAATACTTATTAATCAGAAGACACTATAATTAATTTTATATCGTAATTTTAAAATCAATTAAGTCGTGACGTCATCATCGTCATGCATGATGCATGTCGTCTCCATTCACCATATTATATTAAAACACAAAATGTCGCTATAATGCGCTGTTGTAACTTTATTATAAATATAAAACTTTACCTATCTGCAGAGAGAAAAGAAAACAAAAGATAAGTTTTATTTTTGGAAAAATAAAAGACATTTTTTATGTGTCGCTAATCTTGCCAAAACTACGAGTTATTTTGACATCGTATTTGTTTGTCTTAAAGCAACCAATTGGTTTAAAAATAGAGAAATAAAAGGAAAAACTAACAGGAAGAATAATATAATAATTTTTTATTAATATTATATATATATATATATATATACACATATATAAAAGAGTTTGGTTTGTAAAATTTGTTACATTAACTTTATAAAACTCAATTTATTTTGAACAATGAGTTTTTGTACCATTATTTTGGTTGCGATGATAGATATTTGCGCTTTGATGCGTCGTTGCATGGATGCATGGTTATAATAGACGTGATTTATATGTATCCTGTAACATAGGCAACAAGTCGGACACTCGCATAGCATAGCTCAGCGCGCTGAGGCACTTCCCAATAAGTTCCAGCATTTTTGATAACATCAAAGTAAAATTATGATATGTATGTACACCCATAAACAATAAAACCTTAAAATTATTTCATATATTTCAAGGCTTTTACATATAAAGTCTACGGTATGTAATATTATAATATGACCTTGATAAAATTGTTAAAGTCACACTGCTAAATTGATTTCTTTAAAAATAAAAAAGTAGAGTAATTAAAATTATGTACAAAATGTAATAATATAAAAGTAACCAAAATCATTTTGACTTTTTGGCTGTATGTATAACGGTGCTTTACAAATTTAAAATCATCTATCACAATTTTTTTTGTGGTTTATATATATATAAAAAATAGGGTGAGGGTAATTAAATCCTCACAGGTGTGCTTGAAGTGTGATTATTGTTACCACGTGACTTAAGGCTATGGCAAGTCCACGTCGCGCGGCATGTATAGGATATGTATGCTATGCTGCCACTATATGTTGGTTGGTGGTGCCGGTACCTGCTTACCCCCGCTAGTTGGCACAACGTGTACTCTACCACTGTCGCCACAAGGACTCGGCTGCCGCTAAAAAAAATATATACACACAACAAGTATACCGCAAAATTGTAAAAAAAAAAGAAAAAAAAAAAGCGCGGTTCCGTTTCTTTATTCCGTACGACAATTAAAATCGGTGAGATTATTAAAAAACATTTGTTCATTATAATTACTCTGAGCTATATGTTTGTTTTATTTTTTTATTTTGCTTTTTTTTCTTTAGTTCCATATACGCAGCCATCGTATTTTGCTGTAAGGTTATTCTGAGCTACATAGTGGAGAGAGAGAGAGAGAGAGAGAGAGAGAGAGAGAGAGAGAGAGAGAGAGAGAGAGAGAGAGAGAGAGAGAGAGAGAGAGAGAGAGAGAGGTATGGTAAAGCGGGCCAAAACTGAAGTGAGAGAGAGGTAGCCAGAAAGAAAACATCATCGTGTCTGTAGAAAAGCGAGTAGTTTTGTGGTAGTGTGTGGGGACGCATTCCCTTAACGTGACGTCATTTTGCGTCAAGGCGGCCCTGTCACTCATATCACATTTTTAGTTTTTTTAGTTCCAAACATCGTAACTTTATTAATCTATATCATCCATTATTAGCCATAAAAAAAACTTGTATTTCAAGTTTGTTGGTTTATAAAATATATTATACTACTTTATATTTCTTGGCTAATATTGTTGTCTGTCGATACAAAAGTTTTAAGTGTGTGTTAATTTTCTAAAGACCAACTTAATATATTTTATATCTTTATTATAAAAACAGTAACAAAACTGAAATGTCAATTATTTATATTTTTTTATATTCTCTCTCTCTGTTATACTATCAAGTTCATAGAGTCCCATACAAAAGTTAAAATACGACAAGATAATAAATTATTATCTATTTACTGAATTATCTCCTAAAAAAACAAGGATGTGCACTTATTGTTTAGTATTTTATAAAATAAGCATTGAGAATCCATATTTATGTTATTATTTCAAAAGTAATTAATTTTTTATATCGCTTTATATGTTTTAATTAATTAATATAAGAAGCAAAAGTTTTTTTAAAAAAGTGTCAAGAATGAAGATGAGAAACTTGGGATTTTTTTAATAAATATAAAATCACATCGTGAATACAACACAGTCAACTCACACACACACACACACACACACACACACACACACACACACACACACACACACACACACACACACACACACACACACACACACACACACACACATTCATAACACACACACATTCATAACACACACACATTTTGTATATTATACAACGTTGTATCTAATTTACAGTGAAATTTTGAAATGTTAGCCTTCATCGTAACACAATATAGGTGTGTACTCGTATACAGTTGGCTAAATTTATTAATGTTAAAATTTTCAGTAACTATGAAAATGTTAATAATTCATTGAATTGAAAAAAAAAATACCACCATCAATTTTTACTGCAATAATAAAATATAGGTATTTTAACTTGCAGTATAGTTGCCTTTGCGTCTATAGTTCAAACATTTTGTTTTATGTTTTTAAATACATTTTTCAAATAGCATATTCTTTTTATATTTTTATTTTAAACTTTTCTTAATTTGTCTTCGCTTTTTTTACACTTGATTTTTTTCTCTCTTTCTGTTTCCTCATTTGGCTACGAATATTCTACAACTAGAAGAGAGAGAGAAAGAGAGAGAGAGAGAGAGAGAGAGAGAGAGAGAGAGAGAGAGAGAGAGTCGCTGGCTAATGCCGCATGTTCTCTCTCTCTCTCTCTCTCTCTCTCTCTCTCTCTCTCTCTCTCTCTCTCTCTCTCTCTTTTTCTCTCTCCCTGTGGGTTGAAAAATAGTTCATGATGAGAGGACACATCACGTGCACCGGAGTGTAATATTTTGGCATTTTTCCAAATATTTAACCACAAGTTTGCACGCAGATAAGGAACCTTACACAGAAAACGTGCAACACTCTTACCTTCTCAGTCGACCGCTCTCTCTCTCTCTCTCTCTCTCTCTCTCTCTCTCTCTCTCTCTCTCTCTCTCTCTCTCTCTCTCACTCACTCCCTCTCAAATGATCCCCAACGTCTCCATATCTACTTATTTCACACTTAAAATTTTATCATTAAAATATTTTAACCATTTGAACACCTGTCAAATATTTATTACATCATGTCAAAAATTTATATACTTGCAATTTTGTATCTTGACACGTTACCGGACTAAATAGACAAGTATATAAGCTACTTTATTATGACAAATAAATATTTATTATATTTAATATTATATTGACATATACATTATAAAAAAAATAGTTCCAGACATATAAATTCAGTGGGAAAAAAATAATTCTTTTTTCTTAGAAAAGTACGTTGAATTATATTTTAATAAAGTAGGATAAGACGCGCGCGGTACTGTGAATTTGATAAAAAAAAAATAAAGAAAAAAATAAGTAAATGAAAAAAAATATTATATATAATTTTATGTCTGTTATTTAACATTTTATTTGTACTAAATTATAAAAATGTATGTTCTACGTAGGTAAAGTTCCGTAGAATTTTTTTTCAATTAATATTTATAGTATATGAATAAAGTACTTGAAAACTTTTAATTCTCAATTTTTATCATATCATTTTTTTTCCTTCGAATATTTTGTAGGGACTAATATGGTACAGAACATATGACCTCCTATGAGCCATATAATATATTTTTTGTCTGATATAGACCAGACACATTATAGTATGCTGAATAACGTTTAAAAAAGAAAATAGTTCAGCAGCTTCTTAATATGAAGTCATAAAATATACTTAAAACAATTATTTTACACAATCTTTGCATAGTTTGTTTATTACTATCGTAATAGAAAGGGATGTCTTTAAGTAAATTTTATGCGCACAAGAAAATAAGACAATAACTTAATCTTTGAAGTTATTTATTCTGTTTAAAAACTGACTTTACATATATGATCTTAAAAGTTTCTGAGTAAAAGCATGAGAAATAAGCTAAATTCATATTTAATTTTCATTATATTTAATTTATTCTTTTTGTATACAGAATTCTTTATTATAAAATTTTATTGTTTTTTTATAGTATTGACAAAAATGACACAAAATTTTCCAGTGTAATAAAGAGCAAACAAGTGTGATGAAGTACATAACTCCTATGTTTAGTTTAATTATTATGTTTATAAGAGCTATATATACGGCAAAGAATAAGTCACAAAAGCACATTCAACGAAAACATGAATTATGCATGAAATGAAAATACAATACAAGAGATAGAGCAGCAAAGTATAATACTAACCCATTTCAAACAAACAAACAAACAAAACAAACTAAGGAATACAGTTTGAAGATATAAGACGTAAAGATGTACTTGCATTTCATGTTTTATATATAAACTTTATCTTTGTTTATATACATATATAAAAAGTTACGGTCAAATAACTTTAAATTTCATCTTTAGATATTTTAATGCATAATTTAATTGATGCTATTATTGTAATGAGTATTATATAGGTCGATTGCATTTTACAATAATGTCTTAAAATGAATGAATATAAAATAGGCAAATTAGTTAATATGAGCAAATATGAATCAGCACACACATAGAATGGAAGAAAGTTTTACTATTGTGATAGAGGGATACCGTGATGAACTGAATTGAAATCTAAATCATTAGGCTTATGGAAAAATCGTAAATATGGTAACATTGCCATATAGATTACACAAGTCAAAATATAGAGCGGATGCAGTGGGTGGCAAAGAATGCATTGAAATGTTGGCATTTACTCACATTGTTGTGCAAGTTTTTCATTTCCTTCGTGTACAAATTTCATTTTCTATCAAGGTTTATATAGAGACAGGTTAGTCCGTAGCGCCCTCTTTTGAAAAAAAATATTCTCGCATCCCCACTCCTACCCTTTAGCTCGTGACGTCAGTGAGAAACCTTCAGTGGTATCTCTGGCTACTTACTCCACTGTATAAGGGACTAAGTTTATCTTTCTCTATTCTCTCTCTATCAAAAATAATAAAATAAAATAATGATAACTTAATAATTTTTAGGGCACAATAATATTAGTTAATTTATCACAGCACATAACCTTTTTGAAATAAAATAAATGGGCTATAAAGCTAGTTCATTTCAAAGTTGCTGTTTTTTTTTTTTTTTTTATTTTTTTTTTATATATATATATTTGTTTTTAAAAAAAAATTTCGTGTTTTTCCCCATATGAATCCCTAATTACATTAGTATACGCCTAATTGTGATTATATTGTTTCCCATTTAAAAACGTGCCTCGAATATGCAAAATTATCGTAAATAAAAAAAACAAATTAAGAGTTAATAATACTATATCACAATCGTGTATCTTTTTTCTCTCCTTTTATTATTACAATTTATTACTAATTTTTTTATTTCAAAATTATATTCATATGAAAATTGAGTTTATTATGAAATAGACAACTATATAAATATTAAGGATTCGGCATTAGCAGAAGTAAAATACTATTTTAATTTTTGCATGATACACAGAGCTTAATAGCAATACATTTATTTAATTGAATGTTTTATATTTTGAAATGATCACATTAGAACCTTACTAAACAAGTTAAATTGCACTTCACCACCACGGCACGGAAAATGTTGCGAAATATACCCATATGGTGCATTTTTGTCATTATCGTAGCAAAAATGTTGTTGGGAAGAATTAATTACGTAATTTATGCTGCATTGATGTCATTAGCATAAATGATGCCAAATCGGAGCAACATAAAGAATTATATGCTTCGCAATATAATATTTACTATTTAACGTAGTTATTACGCAGTACAGCATAAATTATGCTGTATTGAATAAATTGTGCTGAAAATGAGTTAGCATATTTAAAATATATTTTTTCATACATAAAGGAAAAAGCATAACTCCAAACGTATTTATGGGACGTGAACGAGTAGAACGAGCCCCTATGCGGTAAAATATATAGGCAAAAGAACAAATCTGAAAAATGTGCTCAACTTTCATAACAAATTTAAGGGATTGGGTTGCTTTATATAAAAACTGGAATTTTTTTAAAATCTTGATTACTAAAACATGGATCAAAATAATATCTTATCACTATATCAGAGAGAGAGAGAGAGAGAGAGAGAGAGAGAGAGAGAGAGAGAGAGAGAGAGAGAGAGAGAGAGAGAGAGAGAGAGAGAGAGAGAGAGAGAGAGAGAGAGAGAGAGAGAGACCTACAATCATAACAACTTTGAAATTTACAGCAATGCCTAACTCCGTCTTTGGAGTCATCTTTGTATACACTATATATTATATAACCTTTTGTACTTTTAAACATGAGGCTCGTTCACGTCCTGAATACTTTTTTAGTTGTCCTTTTTATTTTATGGCGATGTACGATTTATTGCTTTTTTTTTTTAGATTCTTAAACGATTCCATTAAAATTTGCAAAGCCTCAATTTTACATTGTAAATAAGCCTTTCTATGCGAAGCCAAAATTAACCTATTATTTAAAACATTCTATATATAATATTAATAATAAAAAATATAAAACAAAGAAACATTAGTTTATCATATTGCAACTCAGATGCAAGTGATATTCAGTTATTACTATTTTCATATAATTTCATTTTCTATGAAGAATTTATATATAATTATTTACGGCGGCGAATAATTTGAATTTATAAATTGTAATAAAAGATAATATAAATATATAATTGTATATTTAAAAAAAATTATAGCGCGTCATACCAGGTTAATCGCATCGATTGATTTTCCAGTTTGGTATTTTTTTTAATTGTTTCGTTTTCTAATTCATCTAAAAACTAGTAAAAATATAGTATATGCGTATACCGTTTATTGCCTTAATTGTTTCCCTAGAATATTTTGCTAAAAATCACACATCTTTCAAAAAATACTGATAAATTGTGATCGTTAATTTTTTTCTCCCGAATAATAGAAGTGCAAAGTTCAAGATAAAATAAAGATACTATTATACAGTATATTGCCCTTAAGTGATATTATACTAAAAAAAAAATATGTTCCTTTAATTTACTGTAAAAATATAGAAATTACTATATATAATTCAAGATATTAATTTATAATCATAGCTTTTTTTCTTTATAATAGATAATTTTATTAATTTTTTTATTTATTGAAAATGTTATTTTCCAAGGTATAGATTTTTTTAAGGAAAACATTATAGTAAAAGTATGTATAATATAATAATTTAGGATCAAATATTATGTTATAATATTATAATATTTACGTTATGTTACGTATGTTTTGTAATATAATATCATTGTTATTATCTACTTTTTGTAAATTATTTTTGTTTAAAACATATATTACTGTTTTTAAATTAAACACATTAATATTTAACTACTTTACAATAATTATAATATCTGCTGCAATGCAAAATATAAGTCAACTAATTTAAAATAACACTTATGTATGTCGGGCTTTAGATGAATTTAAAACGAGTGTATTTGAAATTAAAATTTATTTTTCATCATTTTAGAACTTTATATAAGTCTTCAATATAAAATGTTCAAGTTTTTTTAAAATATAATGCGTCTAACATAATTAAAAATTGAATTAAAAAAGGCATTTTTTACATTAAAAACTGCTTTTGCATCAGGTAGCTGAGGTTTCTCAACTACGTCACGCGACCACGTGATATGGTCAGCCAATCCCCGTCGATGTGCCCCTACGGACTAACCTGTCTCTATATAAACCTTGATTTTCTATATAATTTTTTTATATAAAAATCCGTAGCTGAAAAATAAATATATTACGTTGCACTTATAAAAATAACGACAAACTAGATTTATATCATTTCCAATATAAAATATAGTTCATCATAATATCCTTTTTTACAGTTCAATTCATGTATATTAATAGAAAATATATATAATTTCACAGTTCCATGATGACAAAAAGAAAACAAATACTACTTTGTCTTTTGCAGTTCAAGAAAACACATTATCAATCAATACCACAACAAAGCATAATGTTTTCTTTCTTTCATGTTTCATCTTGCACTGAACACAAAAACAACACGTGTTGCACAGGAATTGGTGTCATTTTTTTCAATAAAATAAAAATCGATTGTAAACCAAAGAAGTACGTATGTCTTTTGATGTTGTTTACCTATATATACCAAATATATAATACAAAATATATAGAGCTTGAAAAAAGAAAAATTTATAAAAGAAATTGCTTGTAACATCAATATGTACAAAGAAAAAAGGCAAAACTGAAGCTAAAAAAAAAAAAAAAAAAAAAAAAAAAATGCTTTACAGATATTAACGGATATTATGTTTTGAAAAATAAATATTAAAGTTTTTCATAAAAACACAACTGATATGTTTTTTTTCCCTAGAGAAATTTGTTATTTTTGTTTAATAATATGTTTTAATGGAATTGCTTTAAAATATTTATTAATTGCATTTTATTACAACTAGTAAGGACTATAATTAGTATCATCAGTTTCATTTTAATAATAATAAATGTCATTGTTTCACGTCAAAATGTTCATTCTTCATAACTGAAAATATAAACTATTCGTAAAAGTAATTCAATATACGTATACGATTTATCCATAACAAGCTTGAAAAATTATTAAAGGAATAGACCAGAGAAAAACATAAGCATTTATATCACAAAACACTTGATGGGACTTACATAACTAACTTTAGTTTGTCTCAAAGCCCAAATGTAGCTCCGTAGCAGTGCTCAGAAATTTCAATTTATGCAACCCGCACAACATTTTCATACTAATTTTTGCATGTTTCTGACGTCATAAACATGAATAGTCACGCAAATTGCATACTTAACAGTAATTTCACGTTCTCTCGTGGGACCACATTAATATTCTGGTAAAAATTGTTAACAGTTTTGAAGATCCCATTTTGTGTTTATTCATTAAAAAGCACATATTGTTTTATGTGTTCTATGGCTTTAAGACATTAAAAAAAATATAAACAGTATTTAATAAATTAAATAGGTTCTATACGTACAAAATTAAACAACATTCATAAAAGTAAACCTTTTAGAATATATAATTATACTCTTTACAAACTTCAATATACTTATTATTGAATAATTTTATAATCCTCTGTTTTATAGAGCTTAAAATGTGATATTATATTTGCCAGAATAACAAGTTATATTTTAGTATACTCTCATCTTACGTGTTTACATGAGAATCGAGTTGACAACAAAGTTTTGTTATCATTATTATTAGTTTGTCGGTAAGTTTTGTGAAGTAAATTGCATGAGAAGTTAAACTCTCTCTCTCTCTCTCTCTCTCTCTCTCTCTCTCTCTAGATTATAATCTAGCTTTTGTTCATAATACTTACCATCTATATTATTATTATGTAACTTGTGCACGTGGTCTAAGAAGTAAATGAGCCGCTTGATCTCTTAGCTTGTAGGTGTGTTAGATGTTTTCCATTCCATTTATTTCTAATTGTCTTATTCTCTCTCTATATATATATCTAAATTTAGAACGAGGTTTTAAATATATCATCCTACTTTAGTATTACAACCTAAAATTATTATTTTACTTATTTTTTTGTTTGTTTATTATTATTAATTTTATTTAATAATAATAATAATTTTAATGCAATATAAATTTATACTGTATAAATATATCTTGCTGTTTATTTTCTTGTAAATTCAAATGATTATACCTAATGGTACCGTATATGTATAAATTTATACATTTATTCCTTATAAATAGGTATTCCATTTATTATTGTTATTATTTATTAGGGTGAAGATAATTTTAAACTTATTACTAAAATTTTACTCTCATTTTAAAAAGGCATTGGGAAAATCTTAAACAATATTATATATATATATATATATATATATATATATATATATATATATATATATATATATATATATATATATATATATATATATATATATATATATATATATTGCAAAATTAAATAAGGTAATTACAACTTCTTGCGTGAATTTTACAAGCAAAATCTTTTGATGATATTATTTCGATTTTTTATATATATACTTTGACTAGCAAACTAAAATTAAACTTTGTTGAAAATGTACATGGTAAGCCTAAATAATAAAATATATATTAAGAAAAACTTTATCATTATAATATTTTCATTGAATTCTAATAAGAAAGTTTGGAACGCCTATGATGTATACTATTTGTCATACATATGTAACACAACGGTTGCATATACTTTACAAATTTAGGGGCAACGACATTTTTGTATTTTAAATACATTTTTACTGAGCATTTTAATAGCCAATAACTGTTAACATAGAAAATTAAATTATTTTTTTTAAGTGAATTTAGTTATTTAGTAAGTTTTGATGTTTTTTTGTTGGGATTAGGTGTAAGAGAGCCTTTATTTAGTCAGGCTTAAACCTCGCCCTTTCAATTTTTTTTTCTTTTCTTTTCTTTTCTTTTCTTTTCTTTTCTTCTTTTTTTTTATTAAAGATGATTATTTATTTATTTATTAGTGATACTAGTTATAGGCACCTGCACAATAAATAAAACTTGTTGTTTATAGTCTCTTATGTATAATATTATAGTTTTTTTTATTCATGCCATTATAAAGTAAAATTGTAGGTAAATTAAATAACAGCATATTATACAAAAGTGATCTAATTTTTTATGCCACTTTCAATTCCTACTTATAAATATAAAATTCTTATAATTCTAATATAACTCTAAATTTTTTTACTATCTAAAGTAATTAAATTTTCATTTTGCAACAAAAACTTTAAGCACACACTTCATTCATAAAAACAACAACTTATATACCCTATATCAATAAATTTGTTCAACTAAAATATACTTTGGTAATATGAATATGTTGAAATTCGTTGATATAAAATTACAGACACACACATACACTACTTAATAATGTAAATGTAATAAAAAATTAATGTATATATAAACGAAGAGTTTTTTTATATTTATATAATATTATATAAAAAGTAATATCTATTTCAATAAATGGATTAAACTTTATGGTAAAAAGGGTCAAACATTATATACTACTTTACTATAAAAATTTATAAAGTTTTTTTTTAATGTTATTTTTTTATTTGTATGTGACTATGCGTATATCTTAACTTAAATATCTTTATTAGTTTTTTCTTCTTCTTTAAAAGAAGAAAAAAAAACTGTAATATGTATTAGTATTATATTATAGCAGGGACAAAGTTTATATGTTTAGTGGCGCTCTCGTGGTGATGGTGGCGCTAGTTGTAGGATGAAGGTCCAACAAAATACACAACGAGACGGCGGCGTGGTTAGGAGTCTGACAGTGTTCATCGTAGGATCGGAGTGTAAAGGTTGATTCTATCTAACACTCTTACTCTTCGTACTAATAATATTCTTCAATAAGTTATAAGCTTACGAGCTATAAGACATTTATAAAAAAATAATATATAATAAAACAAAAAAATTAATGTGTTTATTTGATGTTATGTGGGTAAATTATACTACTTTATTATTATATCTTCATAACAATAAATTATTTTGTGATGATATTAATTTTGTCGATTATCGACATATTAATTAATAAGTGTTTATTAGTGTTATTGTGTTTTTATTATAAAAACTTAAGAAAATACAACACTGATATAAAATGTATATCAATATGGTAATTATTTAGATATTAAATTTAAAAAAAAAAAAATGAGTGTTTTAGTGATTGATGTTTAGTGGTATAAGAAGACAAAAGTTCTGGCATAGATGACCTTGCTACAGAGACAGTCTTCTTTCCATCTGGCCCTTTGCTCTTGTAGCAAATTAATAGGTAAGTACCTTTGAACCAAAACTATTTGACTTTATTTTTTTAATGTAAATCGTTTTTATATGTATATTATAAAATTGATGTAATTAAGTTTTACGATTTTTTTTACTTTAAAACAAAATGAAAACCAATTTTTTTCCATCATTAAAATTTACTGTGTAAAATTCCAATTTTCAATATTAGTTCAATCGCACGTGAGGAAAAAAATATATAAAAGTTACTATATCCATATAAAAACTTAATATTATATTATTTTTATAGTTCTATTTTAATGTCTTGACTTTAAAAATTAGGTCATTCTTTTCTTTCTGTTTTTTTCTATTTCAAAACAAAGAAAAAGGTCTTTTTAATTAACGCATTCATTAATCATGTAAGTTAAAGTAACGTTCTTCGATGAGAGAATTGTATTTTATTTTTTCGTTATTTACTTTTAATACTTTTTGGCCAGATAATATATACATATTTTTTTTTTGTTAAATAATTTAGTTATTACTTCATTCTTGAAATAAAACTATAATAAAATTTTATTTTTAGACTAAAACTTTAAGTGAGAAAAAGTATTATATTTTAGTATAGTAGACGAAAAAGTGAACAAGTTTAAATTGAATTGTTTAAGAGAGAACTAAAAGGAATTTCAATGGATTTCCATTCTTTGAATTTCTCCAATAATTAGAATTCTTGCAATAGTGTTTGTGGAGTAGAAAGTTGTACAGGTTGCATACGAACAAAGGGATTTTAAATGATCATATAATAGTTAACCTAGTTTTAACTATGAATTAATAGTTTAAGTATACTATATTAAAGCTTTTAAAACTATAATGTTATTTAATTATTGAGTCTATCCAGTATTAACCATTAAAGGTATAAATAATATCTTCTTTACAAATGAGTGTTTTATTATAATCTTTTTATTTATTAATTTTTTTTAAGTTGATTTTAGAAATATATGAAAAGCCAGCCAGGAGCGATGATTGTTTACACTTTTTAAGCAGAATTGCAAGTTTTCTTTACGTAACTTTATTTTTCGACGAACAAAATTTGTATCGCAAGCAAAAAATAGCACCTGAAAATTTTATTTTGTGTGATATGAGCAAGAAAAAAAAAAAAAAAACGTCAAGAAAAAAGATAAATTAAGTTTTGCGTGCTAAAATGTTTTTTATCCTGCATAAAAGCTTTTCCACAGATCTATTTTTTTTAATTATAATGAATTAGTAATTATAAAAATGAACATTTTTTATGTCAGACGCAACAAAAAGTTTTTTTTTTTGTATGAATTTAAAAAAGAAAAACGTATTTTTTGTTTGTGAAAGAAGAGAAAATCATAAAGGTTGAATAGCATACAGACAGACAAAGAATCTTTTACCATCTTTTACAGCTTTGCGAGTGTAATTGCTCTTTTGTTTACGCTCTGTACTGTTTTCATACTCTTAATGTCACTTCTTATAAAACACACACACACCTTTTATACAACTCTTTATATTAAATATGCAAAAAAAGTATAGTATACAAATTTAATTGTCTTTAAAAAAAATTTTTTTTTTCTCTCGATATTTACTTTATAATCGTCTTAACTTTTTTTATAAACTTTTTCAATTTATAAACTCATAATAAAACGTATTGTAATAAACATAACTTTACAGACCTAGAGGTAATTTTTTTTCTTTTCTCTTTTAAAAGTTTTGATGAGAAAGATAATTAAAAAAATAATACTTTTATCATTAAAAAAAAATGATGTTGATGTGACCTTTTTAATTCAAATTACTGTATATTACAGAAAAAAATATGTAAAAATAAAAACTAGATACAATGATACTATGATTGTTATTTTTTTTAATAATTTCTTTAAAATACAAATTTTCTTTGATAACAATATCATTTTCTTTTGAAATAAAAATTTCTGATAAAATTATGTGTGTAAATTATATGTAAATTATAATATTTTAAAACATAAAATTAAAGTTTCAACTTGTCGTCAATATTTATTCAAACATTGTAGGAAATATAGACATAGGTCAGGTATTCAAGTCGCGTTTTTCGCAAGTACATGCACAGAAAAAAGAAGGGATAAACTATTATAACAAAATTTTAAACATGTGCTGTACGTTTATTATTATTATTATTGTTGCTAGAGTTCTGATAAGATTATATTATGTGTAAAATAGTAGTTTTTTATATATTTATTTTTCTCTTTATCAATTTAGAAAATTTACTTTATTTTTATGCTAATTCAAACAATATGAACGTAACATTAAATGGTATATGAAATAGTTTTGAGGATCTTAACATGATTTTTACTTACGCAACATTTGAGAGACTGGCTAGCTGTGTAAAGAGAAGAGAGCAGAGCAAGCGACCCACATTCCCTGGCTAGCTCTACGACTCTTGGCTCGCTGCGAAGTGACACACGCAAAGCTAAATATAAGTGGCGTCGACTGGCAAAAAAAAAAAAAAAAAAAAAAAAAAAAAGACAAAAACTTAACTTAGATACAACAGATAAAAAAAAATCTTAAGAAAAAAAATATATAAATTTCCCTTTTTATACAAATTAAAACCAGAAAATTCTAAAATTAAATCTTCTTTAAGTCGCACTGTTTAAATTTAAAATTGATGAATATAAGAAAGCGCATCGTAGAGTTAATCAGTATAGTTCCTCGTGTTAGACATTTTTAAACTCTTGAAATAAATTTGTACGAAATGAGTAAAAACAAAATCTTTGCATTTATATCTGTTTTTAAGTGTTAAAATTTTTCTCTATATCAGAAACGTAGTTTAAGTTGCACTAAAGTTCTCAACAAAGGTATATAGAAGAACAAAGAAACCAACATTTGAGAAAAATCCTCTTCTCTTCTCAACAAATTTTATCAAAAGTTATATAAATATATTTCGTCTTCACAATTTTTTTTAATGAACCTCTTCTAAGCTCAACAGTCTATAGTTTTTCATTGCCAGAGATTTTAGAGATAAATTTTTTTGTTTTAAATATTAAATAAAAATTTACTAGCTTTTTGTCGTTTTAAAAAGAAACAAAATTAACGGGAAGTAAATTACCTTAACACAGTAAATAAATAGCTAAATTAACTTTATTTTATTTTTAAATTAAATTTAAAAGAATTTTAACTCAATAATAAGTCCCTGTTCTAGGATATAGTATTTATTCGTTAATGTGGAATCTAAATTTTGATTAGAAGCGGAGTGGAGAGTAATGTGTAGAAGTGTAAAGATCTCTCTCACAAAGTTTTCAAAAGTGTCCCTGAAGTGCTGTTGTTTTTAAGTATATGAGAATGGTTAAAATAACATTGCAACTCTATTATACCATATATGAAAGAGAAAAATAAATAATCTAATAAGAATAATAATAGAGTGGGATATTCATAAAGCTAACTTTTTTTTTTTTTTTTTTTTTTTTTTTCACATGAGAATATATACGCAAAAAAAAACCGCATTTACATCACAAGAGTCATGTTTTATTTTCTCGTATCCTACACATAAAATCGTTATTAATAGGTTTTGAACAGAGAGAGCTAGTGTATGTACTCTGGACTTATCGCTCTATTTCAGTTTAAATAACACTCTTTATACTGGCTATGTTCATGGCATCATGCGGCTTTATTTGATTAAATTGAAATCAAAGGGAATTTCACTTTCTCTCTCACTCATTCTATTATATAGCTTTTCATATGAATACAAAAGTTTAACATGGAATGACGAATAAGATGACGCTTTTGTATAGTTTCTCAAAATCTTAAACTTGAGGTATGCGAACCGGAAATGTAGTGGGTGAATTTGTAAATTTGAAGTGTATATAAATCTCTGTAAAGTGTGAAGTGAAGTCTTCCAGCTGTGCTAGACTAAAAATCACTTAAATAAATAATGAGCATTTTGGGTTTTCACTTTAGCAATTAAATGTCGTAAAAATTCAATAGCTCTTAAAAAAAAGTGAGATTTTTTTTTCTAATTAAAGAGTAATGTAAGGAAATAAATAACAATTAACAATTCAGACAGTCTATTTTATGTTTATAAAAACACATTCTGAAAATATTTTACGTATATATCGATAGTTCGAATTGTAAACTCATCGAGAGCAGTGTAAATTACTGTAAAATTTAGAAGAGCTATACAAAAAGAAAAAAAAAGAAAAATTTGCATGCGTATTCATTTGTAATAGATGTGGTATACCGTAATTTACGCTGGTTCCGGAATAAGTATATAGACCTCGCTTTTTCAATGTTAGTCTGATTTATAAGTTTTTAATTGTCATACTGCAGTGAAACATTTTTGCTAATCATTTCTTTTTTTTATACATACGCGTACTTTAAAGTAACTATTTTGAAATAGAAGCTTGTTCTGCAAACTACACACAAATATTGAGCCAGCTCGAAAATGTTCCTTTGTTAAAAACAGCTGGATATGACGTCGTTACCTGTGTTCTACGTTTATACATATGGTCAATCATTGTTATTTCTTGTTATAGAACTTTGAACTTGATAAGAATGAAAGAAACTTCCCAAAAATAGTTTCAGTCTCAATACGCGACTCACTTTTATTGGCTGAAAAAACAAGATCAACCAATGAATGTGTCTTATTTTGTTGGTCAGCCAATCACTGTTATTGAGATTCACTTTACTTTACAGAACGAGCTTAATATCATATATTCACTCTTATTTATCCTTTTTTTTCTTTTAATTAGGTAGGGTGTAACACTGAACTTTGTGAAAAGATAAAACACGCTGCTCGCACTTGGATTAAAAGAGTTTAAAAGGTGTAACAAACACACACACACGTATAGAAGAAGATCCATATCTCTTAAGTATGTTGTTTAGAGTGCTACAGCTGTACAGATTTTTTTGTTTTTTAATATAATTTTACCTTTTATTACTATAGACTTAATATTTAGGATGAAAGGATTTTTTTTTAAATATATAAGAGGCATACATAAAAATCAACGCTAGAGATCTGAATATATACTTTGTGGAAAAAAAATTAGTGCACCACACATCATAATATATGTATTATGAAATGTATTAGTATTTTAAACAACTTGATTTGCATATTACTCATTTCAATGCTTTTTGCCTCATGATAGCTTTACCGTATGACGGTATGAATTAAATCATGCCCTTTTTTTAGTGCAATTTTCATTGCAAATAAAAGAGTTTCAATATTTTTTTTTTTAAAAAAAGGGTCACTTTAATGTTTGTTTGTTTTTTTCAAACGTAAAAATCTTTCAAATGAGCACAGATTAAAAAGCACGATTTGTAGGGACAGCTTGCAGGATTTTAGAGCTCAGTTGGATAAAAGTAAAATCATACATGCAAATGCTTCCAAAGTCCAAAAAGAAAAGTGTTCAATTTTTTGATCAAGAAAATATACCGAGCTGGTATGGCCAAGTGGTGAAGGCAGCTGACTCGTAACTCTGTATAATGTAAGTAGATAACCTATGTAATCCAGAGGGGATTCCCGCTGAAAAGTACTGGTCAGCTGGAGACGTGTATTGCGGGTCAAAATTACATTGATCAAATGGGCAACAAAATATAACTTCCAGAATAAAATAAAATTAAAGGCAACAGAAAATTGAATAATGATATTCTCTTTGGATTACCTATCTATAGAAATACCTTAACTTGTACTCCTCACCGAGTATAAGTACGAGCCACTGCTGGGTGCGTACGTAAAGTGTGAGAGAACAAAACGTTGCACGATGTATGTTTACATGCATTCCATGACGACGCACAGTATTCAGGAGGTGCATGATTGATGTGATTGCACCGACCAGCCTGCCTAGATGTTTCCACGGTTTCTCTAGGCTGTCATGGCGAATGCCGGGCTGTGTACTTTGGCCGTGGCCGGTCCGTGTGTGGTTTTCCATTAATGGACGTTATCGGTTTAGCGCGCGGGGTGCTGCGGGGAAAGCTAAGGGTCCCCTAATTTAACATTACGCTAATGGAGAAGAACATGTTTTTTGCGATTTTTGAGAAAACTACTCCACCGATTTTGGAGAAATTAAAATGAGAAATACTAAACATACTTTTACGTGTTTTAAGCCATAGAAAATTTTTAACAATTTTTTAAACCGATAACCTCCATTGGAAAGTCCTTACCTGTCGATAAGACAATGTCTTGACTGGGACTGGGATTGGTGTATAGTACGATAACACAATATGACAAGCAATATATATATATATATATATATATATTTAAATAACTTTTTAATCTTATCTTTATACTACATTAAAGATACTTTCTTGGTTTCCTTATTATTATTTCATAGTATCATCTCCTTTAAAATATAACACGTTTAATTTAAATTAATGAAGGATAATTATGTAAACAAAACATACAATAGTATGAAATAAACTGAACATTTCAGCATCAATATTAAGTTAGACTTTTAATTCTATAAATGAAAATTTTAAACACTAATTAAGTAGCTTTTTATTATAAAAGTGAAGATTTATAAATATAGAAAAAGCAATATATTATTACATACAGTAAAAGCTATATTGAAATATGTAATAAAATTTTATTATATAAAAACAAAGAACAAAATATATAGAATGTTAAAGATTTAAGAGAAAGCAATATATTATAAAATTGTGATAAAAAGAATGCTCACTAGACAAAATTATTACTGTAGATATGTGAAAACCATAATTTTTAAAAGGATAGTTAAAAAAAAAATATATATAAAATTTCTGTATAAAATAATGAAATTATAATAATTCTGTAGTTTTTTTGTGGTATTGTATTTAATAGACGCACATCTCTCTCTCTCTCTCTCTCTCTCTCTCTCTCTCTCTCTCTCTCTCTCTCTCTCTTTCGTGGTGCTTGTTTGTGCTCTACTTACTCTTGTTAGTATGATGAACATTGTGTGTATGTTTGTTACATTATGTGTGTGTTTTTATGGAGGGAAAAAAAGGAAATAATATACTGTGGTAAGAGAGAGGGTTAGAGAAATATATAGACTTTTCGAATATATACGTACAGGTGGAGGCCACTTCCGTGATGAAAATCTCAACTCTCTCTCTCTCTCTCTCTCTCTCTCTCTCTCTCTCTCTCTCTCTCTCTCTCTCTCTCACTAAGTCTTTCTCTCGCTCTCTTTCTCTCTCTCTCACTTTCCCTATATTTTTGTACTACTGTGTGTTACTGTCGCTCCTTCTCTCTCTTCTCTCTTTCGACGACCCAGACGATTTTATTTCAGGACCTTTCCCCTTACACATCTTTCAATAGAGCAGTGAGGCCACTCTTCTCTCTGCCTGCCTTCGTCTTCTTCGTTTCTCTATAGTCAAAGCATTTGCAAGCAAGGCCGCACACACTATACCTACTTCCTACTTTCTTCTTCTTCTATACTACGTTTACTCACTCGTGTGCTCTACTGTATGATTGCTTGTGTGACTCAACTTTTATTGCTTCAAACTGATAGCTATCCATTTTCTTATCTTCTTAATCAAATTCTTTAAAAAAAAAACAAAAAAAGATTATCGATATATTTTTCAAATACTTGAATCAACTAAATCTATCTGCTGTCTCTCTGTATAATATGCATAAAATTAAGCAAAAAATAAAATTATACATGTGAACTCTTGATTTGAATATTCAATTTTTGAACCTTTTTGAACTTGAACTCCTTTGGATAATAGTACATTATGCAATCCATTTTTATACACTCTTCCAGTTCATTTAATTTTAAAATACTCGAATAGTTTTTTTAAATGTGACATTAATTGAGATATTCATGTAGGTAAACAATAGAGAATATTATTATTGTCTTTATAAAGAAACATTTTATTCCATTGTTCTGTTTAACGTAAATTTGTAAAGTTTTTATTTATTTATTTATTTTTTTATTGTACAAGTAAAACTTAACAGTTGTTACTATACTAAAACAATTGAAAAATGAAATTCAAATAGAGAAACTAAATAATATTCAAATTAAGGAAAAGATATGGGATAAGTTACACCTGGGGTCTGGCGTGAGTTGGAGTGAGCGTTTTAAACACAAAAGCAAAAAGTAAAATTCTCTCGTGTAATTGTAGAAAGAATAGAAAATAACACTTAAATAAGTTTTCACAACCAACAAAACTTTTATCTTATCATTGTTATTGCTATAGCAATTTTAACATTGATATAATAAACAAGAAAGGGAGAAAAAAAAAACGCGTTTTTAACTAAAATAACTTTCTTTTCCCTAATAAATTTTTATCTTTTTAATAAAGTTAATTGAATTTGTAAATGGCATACTATTAAATCACATATTAATTATTTATTGAATATTTAAACAAATAATCGAAGTATTAATGTTTTTTTTTTAATAGGAAATAAATAAGTAAAGTATAATCTTTGTTATAAACAAAAAAAAATAGTTCTATAGGCTTATGAAATGAAATTATTATGGGGTAACATCTTTATTATCGAGCAATGTAACATTATTTAAAATTATAATGTTTTATAGCTATGATTTTGGAAATAATAGCCTATAGAAAACTATGAACATTTTATGCCTTTCATAAAATAGAAAATTATTAATAATGATAATTATAATAGTCGGCAGTAAAATAATACACAATAATATAATGAAAAACAAGAATAATAATAATATAATGTGAAATTCATAAAATATTGTTGTTTGTTCTCTGTGGAATAATAATATTATTAAATACATAATATAGAGTTATTAATATTACTAAATAATTATATTTTTGCAGTTCAAAATTATATGTGTTGAAATTAAACTATAATTAATAATGGTATCTTGATCATCATTTAAGAAAATTTACTATAAGTTTTCATTCATCTATATACTTCCACTTGATCCACTTCATTCTAACAGTTTAACTTTAAGAATTGTTTACATTCTTGATCAAGTCAGGCTATCTATAGTTTATACTATATAGTATAAGAATTACAAAGAATATAGGCCATAATACAATTTAATAACATCATAAAAAATGAGATTTTTTTCTCGTCTTCTCTATAGTAGAAATTTTAGTTTTAGTTTTTTTTTTTTTTTTTTTTCGCTCTTCTTCTTTTATTCCGTCAACTTTTGCCAGACTTTTATTATGTTCTACAAGTTTGCAAATCACCAAGACTTGAAGAAAAAGAAGAATTTATTGCGTAACACACACAAAAAAAAAAAGACAAGAATATGATGACGTCTTTTTTATTATTTTCCTCTCTATTTCTCCTCTCTCTCTCTCTCTCTCTCTCTCTCTCTCTCTCTCTCTCTCTCTCTTCCTCTTATTTCTCTTTCAAAAAGACTTCATATTTATTTTCAACTTTTCAACCATCTAAACGACATATAAGATTAGTTCTTCAAATTCAGAAAGACTTTAACAATAATAATGAATATCAGCATGAAAAATAATATAAGTAAATATATCATTTATTACGAATCAAATATTTTATGTACCGGTATTAGTTGTCTAAAACATAAATCTGATAGTAAAAATTTCTTGCTCATAAATATAATAAAAAAAAAAAAGAATATTTATTCTTGCGTTTATAGTTTATATGGGAATTATTTTCTAATTTTCTAACTGCCAGTGTGCTATATTTTATTAAATCTTATGTAAGCTAGCATAGTGCAAGTAAATCTTCATTTTTTTTTGTATGTTATAGGGTTGTAGGGTAGACCCAAACTGTAAATTATAACATAAGATTTTGTTATTATTTTCTTGTGTCTTTTTTTTTTCTTCTATAATATAAATTTTATGATTATTTTTTTGAAGCTTACAAAACCTCTATATCAAAATATCAATTTAGAAGTTTATTTTCTTGCTCACTCACATACTTTTTTTTCTTAAGAAACAAAATTGAAAAGATTATTTCTAATAAAATTTAAAGATAGTCGTTGTAAAAACTGAATGTTATTTTTTAATTCAATAGATAATCTAAAGACCTCTATTAAAACCTAATTTTGTAAAAATTTGATGTTATTGCAATATATATATATATATATATATATATATATATATATATAAATGTTATAACAATTTAAGTTGCAGAAATCTTACATAAGAAGAAAAAAAGTCTTTTTCGTGTATTCATTGATAAAGATTTAAAGATTTTAAATTTTCTGCCTTTCAAATTCTCCCTTATTACAACTGTATAAAAATATATATACACGTATATCTTCACAAACCAAAAATGTATAATGCAACAAATGTTAGAAAGATTGAAAAAAAAAAGTAAGAAAACAAACAAACAACATTTTTGTGTCGTTTGTATATCATAAATTGAAAGAGAGATAGAATAGGTTGTGAGTTGTGACATGATTTTACTGTGATTTGATGTTGTATGCAGACAGTTTACAAACGTGGTAACATAAAAGACGATGAGAATTGTGTTTAATTCCCAATGGTGAGATCGTTCAAAAGTTGTCACAAGCAGTTCTACCGCATCTTTTCTTGTAAGCAAGAGTTGTATGTAGTATAGCTAGGGCACACGTAAGATAGACAGAGAGGAACGTAAAGAATCGCACATCCCATAAGCGCAGGAAAAGCTAACGCACAAAAGGCAAAAAAAAGAAGAAAAAAAAAAAAGAAAAAAAAAAAAAAAAAAAAAAAAGGAAGAAGAAGTTGAAGAAAAAGAAGAAGTATAGCTATATGAAACGTGTTCAGAAATTCAATATCTTTTAATGTTAAAAGTTTGAGTTAAAAAAAAAATCTGTATTCTAATTTTTAAAGTTCACATTATTTTCATAGTGTATAAATCTGATCTATTTTTAAACAATCTAGCATTGAATTATTTTTTTTTTCTTTTTTACTAGTGTTATATATAAATAAATTTTTCAGAAATCTTAATTATGAAATTTTCAGCTTGGAATAACATTAAAAAAAAAAAGTTTAAAAATGAGATTAAAAAAAAAAGTTGAGTAACATTATAATAATTATAATAAAAAATATTTTAACAAAATTTTAGACTTTCCTTGTGTTTTTCTTCTTGTATAGCAAATCAAAACTTTATTTAAGTACTTAAATTTAAAGTTTAACAATATAAAATTTACACACGCGCAAAAAAGTTTTTTACATCACTTTTTTGTAACTGTATTTAGTTGCTGGGATTAAACCTCTATGGAGCAATCTGCAATTCATCATGGTAACACAGTTTTTTTTTTTTTTTTTTTTTTAACATACGTAATTCTAGTTACATTTTAGTCACATTAATTTATTTTGCTAACCAAATACATATACAAATTAGAATATTGTAGTTAAATATATATGTATATTTTCGTGTGTCATTGATCTGTATAATCGTATTAGATATATATAATATATAATGAAGAAGAAAAAAAAATAGGGGGTAATGTAATGGCATATTCCTGAATCGATGCAAATTTGTAATTTTTTAATTCATCAAATATTTTTAATTCATTTTTGAAAGTCGCAAAATGACGTCACGGGTGCTAACTTTTACTATGCCTGCATGCTTAAGTTGCCGTTATTTTTCTACTTATAAAAATACTTAAAGAACTCAAAAATTAGAAATATGTATATCAATCAGTTCAACACAAATGTCTTCTTTTAGAATGATATTACTCAGTTTTTTTTTTTTTTTTTTTTTCAAGTCTTCCTTTTATTATTCTAGTCTACATTGAGATAAATTTAACAGTGGTATTTAATAAGAACTTCTATATAAAGACAAATATAATTTGCTGAGTTTATGAAATTCTTTAATTTTAACTCCTCTTCCTTCATTTTCTTACACTTTTCTTGTGACAAGTGCTGTATTCTTATAGAGATCTTCAATTGCTGCATGATTGCATCACTTTAAGAGAACTTCACGGGAAAATTGCTTGGTTTAGTTTTTTCTAAGTATAAATTACGTTATTTATACTGCATTTATGTCATTATCATTATAGCTTAAAGGCGTAGAACACCTTGAACAAAAAACTTGTCTAATATCCTAACATGCCTAAATATCAACGTTGATATAGCCAGAGTCATTGATTTCTAAATTATTTTCCATTCACAAAATGTAAGATGTGGTTTTATGACGTCACATCTCACTGGTCCACGCGCTCAGAAGCAAGCGAGCTGTGACGTCATAAAACCACATCTGCAATTTCGTGAATGGAAAATAAGTTAGAAATCAATGACTCTGGCCAAAGCAACGTTGATATTTAGGTATGCTACGATATTAGACATGTTTTTTGTTCATGGTGTTCTACGCTTTTAATTTATGCTATACATTAGAACAATATAAATTATTATGCTGTACAACATAATATTCATGCTTTTTAGCATATTATAGTAATTATGAAGCATATAGCATAGATTATGCTGTATTGTACAAAATTGTGCTGAAAATGAGCTAGCATAATTATTACGTATTTATTTTTGTCATGTTCATAATTGAAATGACGTGTCATGAAAATTCAATATTTTAATAAATAATAAAACGCAAATGAAAAACTTTCTCAGCTTTAAATTTGAAGTTATTTTGATCCATCTTTCCCATGATATCAATCTTTATAAGCCACAACGTTTCTATTTACTATAATATTATCACAATTTAAATTACTCGAGTACTTCATTTTAAAATCAATATATTTTATTTAGCAGTACTATTCATTTCAACGTGTATACATGTTTTATAACAAATAAAAAGCATTTTTTTATTCAATTATATTTTCATAAAGAATCAAATAGAATACTATATAAACCTTGATGAAGAACTAAAAATAAAACGACTAATTCATCAGATTTTATTGAATTATATATATAAAAAAAAAATAGGATCCTCTTTACTGAAATTAAATAAAATGGACTCAATATTATTTGCCTACAGTAATATAATAATTAAAAAATAATTAATCATATTTAATATAAATTATAGTACGCTCTCTGAATTTGAGTAAAGCATATTTTGATCTGTATAAAAGTTTACACACAATTGCACAAAATTATATTTAATAATATGTATAAAGTTAAAAAAAAAAGTTTTAAATATGTAATTTATTTGGTTAATTTGATAAAGCTTGTAATATAAAATTGAATACATCATTAATTAAAGCAATGCAAATAAAGCTTGTTTAACAAATTTTCAAATGTTAACAAAAGAAGGGGATACAAAATTTAATAAAGGTTTGTAAATAGTAGGCATCAAATTTAAAGTTCATTATTCATTACTTGCTCGAATAAATTTTTAACTTCCTTAAAGTAGCATTAGATTATTCATTAGATATAGTTACTATTAACTACTTTTGTGAGCTAAGGAATCATTTTTATGCGTGATGATAATAATATATGAAAAATATTTATGTGCAGTAACTATAGAAGAGAAGAAAACAAACAAACTATGAAGCCTATACATGAAATTTAAGAGAGCAAGTGACTGGCAGATACCTCACAAATTGAACTGTCGCAAAATATAAAATTAACATAAAGTAAAGATAAAAAGTTGCTTAAAAGTTTAGTTAAATGTCAAACACTTGAAAACATGATAAAATATGTGAGATATTCCACTTTAAAGGTAACTTGTAAATTCAAATATTAGTGAAAATTTTATTTCAAATTAGAAACTTTTTGTTATTTTTTTTTCCGGAACACAAAGCACTTTTTTTTTTAATGCATTCAATTTTATTTGAAAACTATAGTATTTGTTTTGCAGGGTATAAACAACGTAGAATTATTGTAAAAATAAAGTTCCTCTTTTAACTGTTTCCTCACCAAGTTGGTCACAATCTTTATTAAAGATTTTAATAAAAACAAGTACTGTAATCTTATGCCATCAACTTTATAGTTGTTTAACTTTATTAGCTAATATAAAAAAAAATACTTGAATAAATTTACTAGCTAATACTATAAAATCTAAATACATCCAAAAATATGATTTGAAATATTTAGTAAGCTATTATCATGAATGAATCAATGATAAACACTTTAACTGTATTATAGTAAATATTAACATAATATAATTTGAAAATTTAGCCCTATCATACTATTATTATAATATTATGTTATCAATATGAGGTAGGCCTATATAGACTTATGCAAAACTAAAATTTAATAGGTTGATATCATGCATAACAATAAGTATTTATGCTTGTAATGTAAATTGGTTTGATTAAATAGCTGCAGGTGGATTGACATTATTAGTCAGAATATTATGTAAGCAGCCCACTCACAAAATACGTGTCATGTCATACATAATATTAGCTAATAATATACATTTAATTAATACACAAGTAAAATCAATGAAAATTACATCAATATATCGAGAGAGAGAGAGAAAAAAAACACAGTAAAACCATATTAATATATTATATACTCTTATTTTAATTACAGTAAAATAAATTAATTAAAACGTCATATGAATCAAATTATTATAACCTTAATTATTCAAATATTGGTTTTATCTTTGTGGGTTTTGTTATGGGTCATATTCCAATAAAAATTATTATATTATATTACTATGTGTATATATATATATATAAAATATATGGTAAATTATATGATTATACTAATAAATTATATTAATTGTTTTATAATTCATCGGTATTTATTATTTTATGATTTATGTTAATTGCGGTATAAAATTTTATGCAAATATATTTTGAACATTTAGATAACTTAAAATAAATATAAATACAAACAAAATTTACGCAGTGAGTAAGAAATTCTATTTTAAGGTTTTGTATATATAAATAAAGGTAGTAAATTGAAAATCACGTTACTTCAAATATTTCTGTTTGCTCGTGCATTTAATCAATACGTATATGCATCAATATTAATGAATAATGTTATCATAAATCTATATTTATCAATATTTTCTTAGTATTTCTTTACTTTATTGCACTGGTTCACAAAAATGAAACTCGATAGGTCGATAAAAAAAACTTTTATTATTTATTCACAATTTACATAAATTGTGTTATAATTTATCACGATATATTAATTTATTTTTTTGAATTTGCAAATAAAAATAAAACATCATAAAAAAATAATTAAATTAAAATCTGTAGATTTTTGAAAATCCATAGTAAAATGATTGATGTCTAAAACATAATAATAAGTATTAAATTTTATAAATAATTAAATATAAAAAATGATTGTCTATTAAAAATTTTGCTGATTCAGATATTAATGTAAATGACATTAATTTGAGTTATTATTACGTTTATCTAAACTGTGTTTGTAACTCTCATACTATTTTATAATATCAAAGCAAATTTAAATTGATTGTTAGTCATTATTACATCATTATTATGGTAATTATTTTTAAAGAGATGAAATTTAAAACGATTTTTGTTTTGTTTTTTTTTTTTACTTTACAATTAGTTATTGGATATTAACTAATTTTTGAAATAAAATGTATCATGGTTTTACTTTTAATAACAAACTATTGCTGAAAAAAGTTCCATTTTATTTCAATCATAGGTATTAGTTGTTTAAAAATTGTAATTACTTTTTAAAATTATTAAATTTTCTTTATAGGGTCTATGCATGTATGTTAAAGTCGTCGTCATGTTAGATCACTCAATAACATGGGCTGCATAGGAAAACAACTAATTTTGGGTAGTTTTAAAAAACACTATGCAATATTTTTGAGAGCATTTATGCTGTTAATGGGTTGAATTAGTATTTCAAGTATGTGAGAAAAATAACAAATTAACCGATTTTTCCAAAGAAAATAGCCAAAAAAACAAAGTTTGTCCTATGCTGAGCAATGTTATTCATTACTCCAGTATGGCATTCAAGCGCATTAAATATGACGTCATGCGCATACACCCTATATTGTTAAAGTATCGGGTTTATTAAATATTTATATATATATTAAAATATATAATATTCTAGTTGTTGAAATAAGAAATCTTATGGGAACAATTTCATCAAGAAATTGAACAAGTTGTTACAAATCTGAACAACCGTCTCTAGGGAAAATGTTAAGAATGAAAGTAAAGAAACGATATGAAGTTTCTTTAACTAACATACAGAACGTAATATGTATTGTAGGGAGAACATGAGAGAGAAATACAAAAATATAATGATGAAAATAATAAAGTATGAAAGCGAAGGGAAAAAAATCCCATATAAAGTTTAACATAAAAAAAAATCATGATCTTTAAAATACTGAAAACACATTTAACTTTATGGCTTTGATATTAAAGTATCTTATAAATTAGAGCCGAAAAATATGTAAATTAGATATAAAAAGTTATGAACTAAATTTAAAAGTTAAAAAAAGATCAATATTGCAACTACATGAAATATAAATTAGAAATTTAAACTTAAAAATTATAGTATAATATTTCTCAAATATATAAAATTGAAACATCAATTTTTATTCTATTGTTGGCAATACATACGTTTTACATTTTAAAAATAAAAAAAAACGATGTGAGTATGAGTATAGAACCAATGACGTATCATTTGAACCGTGTCAAGTATAGAAACCTTTTTGGCATCACTGAATACGTTTCCGATTTGAAAAGAAATTGATGATCATTTTGGTATATATATAAAAATATACATACTTGCTGACACTATTCACACCAATAGTCACGTATAAGAATGATTTATGATCACTACTATGCTATACTGGTTACTATCAATGAAACACACCAATTTGTTATCAAACTAAAATCGTAAAGGATTAGAATATGTCATTGTCTAATTTGACTAAAAGTTTCAAATCAGACTAAAACGTTACAATTCTAATTTTTTTTTCTTTTTTTATATTACTTTTTTTTCTATGTGGATAAAAGTAATTTTAAATGTCATTAACTACTGTATAATTAAGCATAGCAACATAATACAATGAAAGTTGAAAATAAATTACGGTGGTTGTAAAACCACAATGACTATACATTGCAATTTATTTTATTGCACAGTTTTTTTTTTTTTTTTTTTTTTTTTTAGGTAGAGAATTTAGCCAATACTGTCTTATGTTTTATGGGATAAAATAAAATTTATGTAAAATAATATTATATATATTTTTTTATATTAACCTCGTAATATTATGTTGTTGCTCTACAATTTTATCTATTTTTTTGTTTTCATTTTGTTTCCATATTTTATAGTAATTTGTAATATATTGAATAAAAGATAAAGAAATATAATATATTATATTAAAAATTAATTCGATTCAATGAAATTGAACAGTGAAGGCTGATTATTCTACTATAATATTGAAAATACATTTATTTGGTACTTTATTTACAATTTATGATCATATTTGGCTCTAGTCTTGAATATATAAAATAACAGAAATTTTATGTAAAGTAAAAACAGTAAAAGTTTATAAAAAAAATCATGTTTACGATTTTTTTTTATTATTGTACATGAAAATAGACCGTTACTAATATTTAAATATTTTTCTTTGCTATACATACTATTAAAACAGTGAATTATAACTTGAAGTATGTACTGTATATTATATATCCATGGAATAATATTGAAAATTACATATTATATTTTATTTTTTGAGTATTTTCTTGCGAATATACGAGTATATACAGTATTATATCTTTTTTCTGCAACTAAAAACACTAAAAAGAGACAAAGTCTCGAGCTTCTTTTAAGATTTTTTTTAATCAAGTTGATAAGTATATTACTTTATTTTAATTGCTTAAAATACGCTTAAACATTTTAAGCTATTTTATTTAATTTTATTGCAAACCCGTTCAAATGAAAACATTTTAAGTATATCTTAGAAAAAAATCACCAAGAAATATTTATAAGAATTTAAAAAAAAAAAGTAATTATATTATTACATAAAAAAAAAATCACATCATCAAAAGTAATTTAAATTTGAAAGAAAAATTAACACGTATTTTACAAGCTTAATTATTCATGAATGATCCTTTTGATTTTTGTTTGTATTCTATATGTAAGTCTTGTCACTTGGGTTATATACCTGGAGGGGGTGACAAAAAGGCTGTGAAAAGTTTTCTTTTCTCTTATAAATACACACTGCATCGTCATTTTGCCACGGTTCTCCTTGCTAGCTTGTTCCCTTCATCATGAAGGGAGCAAGCGCTCTTTGAACATGAATACTTAATTGGTGTCTACCATATAGGGGTGTAATTGTACCTTACACCTATACCCACATCTACCCACACCCACACCACACCCACCCAATATATTTATATATATAAAGCATCTTCCTATATTAGTGATAAATTTTCATTTCACATAACATCGATTTTGAAAATCAATATAAAAATTTATTTAAGATCATTTCTGTCGAGCTAATTTTTTATAATATGATTTTTGTGGCTAAAAAAAAGCAATTTTCCTCAATGAATATATAAAAAAATATAAGTTTAAGAGGATCAACTTAATCTTAAATTTAAAACATATTTATGAAAAACAAACATAGCAAAATACTATATATTTATTCATCATGGTAAAAATAAAAATTTGTTATGATAGAGCTTGTTTTTAAAGCTAAATTTATTTAAAATACGTTGTTTTTATTATTTTATATATATATAAAAAATGCTTGAAGAATGATATATACGTGATTTGACAATGTAACTATTGTTAGTTTTAATATTAGCAGACAGTGAGTGATTCTAATAATAAATATGAACAATTTTTTTTATATAGCTAAATATATTTTGTGAATACATTTAATGAGATTTTTCTAGTATAATAAATTGTTTTATAAGTACAGTATTTAAAATAATACACGAGTAAAAAATTGAAAATATCGTTAAAAAAAAGCTATAATTGTTAACTTTGACGTAAAAAAATTAATCGAAAACAAAGAATTGAATAAAAAAAATTTACAAAACATATAATATCATTGTCATGCTATTTATTTTTTTGTAATATTTATTACGATAACTTTAAATTTTGATTATAATAATTTATCATTGGTCATTTTTATACTGCATAATGTAATTATAGGTTGGTCTCTTTTGAGTTTTGGATGTATGTGTGTAGGTTTTACTACTGTTTGTTTTCTTGACCCTGATTTTGTGGCTTATAAAGCCTCTTATATATGCCTTCGCTATGAATAATAAACACGTTGAATCTTCAGTTTATATAGTGTGTAAGATATTATAAAGGATAAGTTCATATATAATATAAAAGGGTATATCACTTTTTATCTCTTTACCAAATGGTGTTTGTTATTACTTAGTTTTTTATTAATACTAATTATAAAAGTTACAATAAAAATTAATGAATAGCTTAATTATGAATTACTTTGAAGAAAGCTAACATTATAATTAGTTTACGTGATGAATTTAACATTCTTGATTAAAGAAATATTCAAATGATGATATTTTTTTTTAATTTAAATTAACTTCTATAGAAAATGTTTTTTGGAAAATATATAATATTTTTAATGTTTGTTTAATGAAAAATAAAAGAAAAAAAAAATCTGTTTTAACTTTTATAAAGATATCAAAGACCTTTTTTCGAATAGATTATGGAAATATTTTTTATGGTTTTAATTATTAAAATGGTTTTCAATTACGAAAAGGAGATCAAACAAAGGTATGAAGCATTATGAATCAATATACTATTACTCATTTTATTTACTTTTTTTTATTAAAAATAATAGTATAATAGACACACTGAATACATTAAAGATATACTCATTTCTTTTCACATTACGTGTAACTTATAAATAAATTATTGTTATAGTATCCTATGATATTATCTGGAACATTTACCAAGAAAAAATAATACGTTAAAAATGTGTTAATTAATTGTGAACCAGGTTAATGGTTATTGTCATGTTAACACGCAAAATAATGTGTGTTTTTTTTCTTCTTCTTCTTTTTTTTCTTTTGCAATGAAAAGTTTTAAAATGAAAGCCACACCCATGTTTACTGCATTAAAATATTATGAGTACAGCAAGTAACAACAATGTTACAAATTTTGGTGTCATGATGCTAATTTATCATATTTGTTTATTTATGTAAATGCATGTTACTTTCTCTCTCTCTCTTTCTCTCTCTCTCTCTCTCTCTCTCTCTCTCTCTCTCTCTCTCTATGCTGTTGAATGTTTTCACAGTGCGTGTTCGCCACCTTGTTATTATGTTGGAAATTTTAATAAAAATTATTCAGTTAATTTAGAAAAAAAAAATATATATGAAGCTTGACATTAATGGTACAGGATATAAAATAATAATAAAAAAAAATGTAAGGAAAAAAGAGCTAGAAATACTGTAATAAATTAAAATGATAAAAATCTCTTGTTTTTTTTATTATAAAGTTTTACTGTAACTTTTTTTTTGTAATTTATATAAAATTTTAATAATTAATTTAATTACTAGCTTATATCCATTTTAAATAAAAAAAAATATGTAAGTAAAATTATTGCTTTTCGCAATTAAAATATAAAAAGTAAGTTTTGTATAAAGAAAGAAGAAATAATAATTTTGATTTTAAGAATTGAAAACTTTTAACATTAAAAGTCAAAAGTTTTGTTACAAACTTTTTAGATGGACGATAAACCCAAAAGTTGGTAGAATATACAGACATATATTTTATATTCAATTTAAAGTGGCAATTCTTTGATCCATTGCAGATGTATTCATTTCCACTCTTTGTTTAATTACAAAATTATAAGCATGTTTTATCATGGCAGTTTTTTTTTTTAATAAATTTGGTATTACAACTTATGCAATAGAATTTAGAACAAGATTTTTTTAACATAAATTTTGTTTTTTTAATCAAGAGTATTAAAAATGGATGAGATAAATGTAATGCAAACATTAGCGTAAAGATACCGATACGGACACAAAAAGTTACATAACAAAGGAAGTAAAAAACAACATTTCAATATATATTTGCCATCCACAGCACCGGCTCTCTACCTTGAACTGTGTTATTATTATCTTTGTGGCTATGTTGCTATTTACCATTTTTATATATATCCAATGCTTTGTAACTTACTGTGTCCGTGGGTACATATTAATGTATTAACATATCATATATTATATCGTGTATTTTTTGGTATTATATAAGATATTATAACCGTAGCCGAACTACTTACTTTATTCATCGATAGCCTACTGCGATGACCTCTATATTTAGAAGATCTACAAAAACAGGCAGACCATTGAATCAGCATTACGATACTTTATTTTACAATAACCAATGTAGTTTTGTATTATATTTTGTATTATCCTACTTTTTTGTTTTCAAATATATAACTTAAAACAAATATTATGACGTTTTTTTCAACATGCAGTTGATGTAGTCACTGAATAAACTAATGTTATAAACTTAAACATTAGTTCGTTCTGCAAACTACACATGAATATTGAGCCAGCGTTGATATTTTTCCTTTGTTAAGAACACCTGATCATGACGTCACTACCTGTTTAAGACGTTTATATGTATGGTTGATCATTGTTATTTCTTCGTTTAGATTTTATAAGAATGAACGAAACTTAACAAAAAAAAAGTTCCTTGCTCAAAAACAACTCATTTTTATCGGCTCAAAAAAAAAAAAAAAAAAAAATCAACCAATGAATGTGTCTATTTTTTTTGTTTTTTTTTGTTTTTTTTGTTTCGGCAGCCCATCATTATTAAAGAGCCTTACTATACTTTACAGAACAAACTATTATGTATTGATACTTACTTATCATCTGCGCTATTTTTTTTTTAAATTACGCATTACCATAATATTACCAACAAATAGTCAATAGAAATAAAAATTATAATAAAAAACTAACATCATTATAGATATAAAAATATAATGTACGTCAACTATAATAAAATAATTGTCAAAATAAAGTTTAATATGTTGGATATATTATATTTATTATTATTTTTGTATATAAATATATAAAATATTACATTATAATGTTTATACGGCTATGATATGACTTATAAGCTACGTAATTTATAGTATAAGCTATATAAAAAATTATTTTTATCATTGGGTCAACTTTATTTGTACTTACTGTTTTATATGAAATATAAACATGTATGATTATAGCTAATAAATTTTATTTTGACTACCAAACATAAGTTATGACCGTATAATATCATTTTATTACTCAAAAGTCTCTAAAACATTTTTCTTTTTAGTTACTATATTATATACATTTTTTTCTTATCCATAATATACATTAATAAAATGTATAATATATAAATGGCATATTTAAAAAAAATCATATATTGTATATTAATTACATTTAAAAAAATTGTGTGTATTTTTGGCTTTTATCTATACACTGTAGTATATATAAATATGATGTATATATGTATATGATGTTACTTAGCATGCTGTGGATTAATCTCGGGTATAATATGGTACTATATGAGGTGTTGGTAAAGTAGGGGGTGGTTTAGTGAATACTGATACCACCCTCTTGATATTCACCCACACTCTCACACTCTCTCCTTCTCTCTCTCTCTCTCTCTCTCTCTCTCTCTCTCTCTCTCTCTCTCTCTCTCTCTCTCTCTCTTTCTCTCTATTTTAGTCTCATGCTCATTTTACGTTCGCAACTCTTCACATGTTTGAACAGCGACGTCTACTCTTTCATAGCTTTTTGTCTTTCAATGGCTTTTTTTACTTTAAAACAAAGCTAAACCCTCTCTCTCTCTCTCTCCTCACACACAAACACACACACACACACACACACACACACACACACACACACACACACACACACACACACACACACACACACACACACACACACACACACACACACACACACACACACACACACACACACACACACACACACATACACATACACACACACACACACACACACACACACACACACACAACTTTAAGTAATTTCAAAGATATTTCCCAAATATTTTATCAAAGCATAATTTCATTTAAATACTGAGAAAATTCATGTCGTTTATAATGATTCAAATTCATATTTTATAATTATCTTTACTTCATAGTTAATTAAACTAGATATATATTATAACGTGTCAAAATATTATTTTATCATGCGGGTTAATATTCAATTTAATATTTATTCGTTGAAATACAATGGTTAACCAATTAATGTATTTCAAAATTTTTATTAAATTGGTTATGCATGATTTTAACATGTATTTTAATTATAAATTTAAATTATTTTTTATTATATTTTTAAACCACAATTAATTGTTAAAGCAATTGAAAATCGATAAAGAATTTATTATTTTTGTTTTCTATTCAAATTTGTGAGCTCCTGTAAACTAGGCAATTTGTTAAGCACATTTGTGCAGCGGGTTGCATAGCTAAAAGTATTTAGGATAAAACTATTTTCAATTTTTTTTTTTATAATACGTAAAATATAATTATATTTATAGCAGATAAATAAAATTTAAAATAATTTTTTCATTTGTTATACATTAAAAAAATTATACCTAGAGGTTATTAATATAAAAGTTTTAAACATAAAATCACTTATTTTATCAATTAGAAAAAATAAATTATGTAAACAATTTATTATGTTTTAGTGTTTGAGTTTTTAATATTCAAAATTATGTTTTATAATTAATTTTTTTTTTTTTTTTTAAATATTATAAAGTAAAAAGAGATTTATTTAAATAAAAAAAGTGCTGGTAGATAAATTTAAATATTTACTGTAAATATGTGTATTTAAGCCTTTATGTAACATGAAAACAAAAATTTGTGTTTACAAACCTCTTTTACGCGGTATTGTGCAGCCGCAAAAAAGCAAATTCAAGAGAAAAATCTGGTTAAAAAGTGAATGCTAGTATCCATGTTTTAATTTTTTAGTTGGCAACTTTGCCGTAATAATAATAAAAATAAACAAACAAAAAAACGATTTATTAGCACGTTCTTTTTTTCTTTCACTTTTTGTATAAATCTTAATAATTTGGTATTTTTAATATGCTACATGATTATCTTTTTATACGATGAAAATGCGTATTATTCTCATGAAAAACAAATTTATTTCAATTAATATTTTATACGTTAAAAGTAGTTTTAAAAAACGCATTTTAGACATTATTTTATTATTACCTTCGATTATATGAATGGTAAAAGTTATTGATTTTACGTAATATTGAATGAATAAGCAAACTCTTTTTTTTTACTTACACCTTTAAAAAGATGCATTTTATGCAATCACATACTGCGCGTTAAACTACCTCAAATTAATGCAGAAAATATATTTGTGATACAAAAAAAATGCATTCGATGCATTTTTTTAGAGTGTCTGTTACTTGGTATCATTTTAAATTAGAATGAAAGTTAAAATTCCAAATTCTATAACCGAGAAAGTGGTGTACTATATTACGTGATAAATTCCAGTTTAATAATAATTATTTCATTGGAATTGAAATCTATAATACTGTGAACGTAAAATCCTTATTAATATGTGAGTATTTAGTGTATTGGAAAGGGTGGTGTGTTGTTAAGTGAAAAGTTTCATTGATTTTCCTTTGGATTAAACTTTATTGTTTCATCAACTGCAATAGAACAGGTGTTACTTTTGTAACTCATATGATACGTCTTTTTAATTATCAAACATGCTAAATTTAAAATAATTAATGAAATTACTATCTATAAGTAACATTTTTTTTATTATTATTTTTTTTGTCAAACGAAATTTATCAAAATTTAAAAGAAGATTAGGTAAGAAAACTTTGGAATTTTATTTTGTTTTACACTTTACCCAAGATTTGAAAAGTTTTGTCAATTTTATTTAAAAAATTTATTTTTTTAAATAAACATTAAAGAACAGGAAAAAAAGTACTCTTTTTCCGGAAAAACAAAGATTTCCTGTTTATAAACAAGAATTTAAAATTTGAAATGTTTTTGTTGTTATTTTTACACAAAAGGCAGAAACTTAATATTTAGTAAAATTTTATTTCTTACAAATCTTTTTCACTTCGTGAATTCTAAAATTATAATTTGTATTATTAAAATATGTACGTATATATGAAAAAAAAAAAAAAAAAAAAAAAAAAAAGGTTGAAATATTAAACTTCAAAGTTTTGAAAAGACTTTTATAAAAAGAAAGTAATTTATTCTCAATAATAAAATTTTGTGTTAGAAATAATTCAATTAAAGATGTAAAATAAATTATGGGTTTTAAAAGAATTTTAATTCATTATTTTATTTTCTTAACATTTGTGTTATAAAGTTTCATTTTTAAAATTTAAATTTATAATAACATAATAAAAGAGAGAGAGAGAGAGAGAGAGAGAGAGAGAGAAGAAAAAATGTTGATGGGATTTGTATAATATTAAAAGTAATAAGAATAATAAGAAATTAAATTGAAATTTTGATTTTAATTTAATAACATTTTGATTTACAATTCTAATAAAAAAAATTTAGCAGTATAAAAATTTTAACGTTATAATATATAGATTAAAGTATAAATTTTTTTGATGCCTAAAAATTGAGTAGATTTAATCCAATCACTATGCATACATAATAAGGTACGGGTGATTTAGCTTTCTCTACAAGTGATTGAACGTCTTTTAGTGGCTTGTAAAGGCACTGATTGACAGCTGCTTGGGTGCACAGCTTGTGAACGCGATGTTTTATGTAGAGTAAGCTGTGAGTGTATTACTTTCCTTCTAGCTTTTCTACACCAAAAATCACTCACTTTCTCATCTCTCTCTCTCTCTCTCTCTCTCTCTCTCGTTTTTTTTTTTTTTACTTGCAATCCTGACCAATATAATATAAAACTCTATACTTTGAGGATAAAAAAAAGGGAGCAAGTCATGCACAAATAAAGGTTAAAAACGATTTCTTGATCTCTATTCATTTTTTCTTCTCTCTCTCTCTCTGTCTCTCTCTTACCCTCAGTATATTTTGTAGACATAACACGATGTAAATTTTCAACCTTCTAATAGAAAGTCAAACTTTAAGTTATGTGAAAAGTTAAGATGTGAAATTGATTTACGTATATTTTTTTATAAAAATATAAATTTAAAAAGATTAAATAAAAAAAAAAAGTTATTAGATAAGCAATGGTGCATAATAAAATAAGGTATAAATAAAACGATGTATATTGGTTTACTAAAGGTCTTTTTAAAAATGTAAGTCATTCTTATTCAAGGAAGTGGAAACCAAAGCAAAGCTGTAAGTTTATTTATGATGTAAATTAGTTGTCAATATGTGGTATTACTGGTGGATCACAATATCATGCATTATCAATGTAATAGGACGGAGGGGGTATAGCGAAGAGATCAGTATTAGCTTATGCATTCTATATAGGATACATTCAGAGATGATGCATGTAGATTATACTACAATAATACTACTGAACTGTAAATTACATACATGCCAGTATTGGAATGGTGAATAATTGTTAATCAATATAATACAGAAAACATAATAATAGAATTTTATGTATTTACTTTTCTAGATAAAAAAAATTAACATAGTACATGTACTTTATGTTATTCTGTTATACAATGTTGTTATTTTTTTTTCTTTCTTTTCCATGCTGTTAGGTAATAAAAGTTGTGGTTAGTATACAGAAGTGAAGCAGTGGACCACTCTCGAGTAAAACTTCGTCTCTCTCTCTCTCTCGCCCCAACCTCTTCCTCTCTCTCACTATTCACTATACTATACGATATGTTATACTTATACTACATAGACTCAACGTTTATCTTCCATCTCTCTACCCTTCTCTCTCTCTCTCTCTCTCTCTCAAGCTTTCTTTCAAAAATAATTCTTTTCTTACGTACTGTACAGTATTCATTCAAAATATAATAAATATACAATATTTTTACTACCTTATGTTCTTCATTCAATAAATAACTCTTTAAACTTCTATTTTTAGTTCACGTAACATAACATAAAAAACTTTTATATTATATTATATAGCAATGGGTTAATAATACACGAGAACACTATTGTAAAAACTTTCTGTAAGAGTGCATACAAAATTCAATATACTATGAAAGTATATTACTAAAACTGACTATACATTTTGTATGATAGAGAGAGAGAGAGAGAGAGAGAGAGAGAGAGAGAGAGAGAGAGAGAGTAACTTGAATTGGAAAAGTTTTAATATTAGAATTTGTTTATAGTTTCAATGTGACAGTCATTGTATTGCAAGTAAATATAAACTTATATAATTTTGTGATACAAATTATATTTCAATTTAAGATTTAGTTTTGTATTGTATTACGTAAGTAAGTTCACTAGCAGACAAGTTATAGAGTGAAAACCATGAACATTACATTAAACAAAACCGCTTACTTTTGGCTAGCCTGAAAACCCTTTATATAAACCTCCATTGTAGACTAAAATGAGAAAAATGTATATTATGATGTGTTTTACTTTTTACCCTAAACTTTTTTCAATGAATAATTGAAAAGTGGAAAGAGTGAGAAAATAAAAATTATTATTATTATTATGAGTGTTTTTATTTTTATGTAAAAATAATAATTCCGGTTTTATTAAATTTTAATATATGTTTTCATTAAAGTAATATAGCAATTTTCAATTACGTATTGATTAAAGAAAGATCTTAAATATTTATTAGCAACTGTAACGTTTGTTAATTATTTACTTCTTTTTGTATATATTAATAAATAATGTAAGAGTTGAAAGTTTTTTTTTTTCAATGCATATTTTTATTGTATAATTGTACAGTAATTTACAATTTAATTTGAGTGTTGTATATAGCTGACAACGATACACAATTCTACGTTAATATATATTTTTTCACTTTTCTGTGCACTTAATGGCTGGTAAAATGCAAAATATAATAAAGTGGTACATTAAGGCTGTAATGTAACGTAATAAAATTATGAAATAAACAAAACAGTTATCAAAAGTTATAGTTCATTGAATCTTAATGTAAACACTACTAAATTGAAAAGAGATTAGATTGCAAATTAAATGTATTTTTTTCATTTGTTTACATTTATTAAAATTGGAATTATTTTACTTATACTAAAAAAAATGGTTAATTTCTTCAATTACGATTCCTAATTTATTTGAGATAAACACTTTTGAGTTATTATTAGCAGCTAAAATAATGCATTTTAGCAAATTATAAACAATAGCTAATTTAACTTATAATAACTGAAAACAAATCAAAACAACTTAAAATAGTTATTGTTAAAAATTTGTTTATTATTTTAGCTGCTGACAATATAACTCAAAAGTGTTGAATTTAATTCAAATTTTATTCAAATTTAATTCAAAATCAAAATTTAATTGAAATAGTTAAATTTATTGATTAAAGACCAAAAACTTACATTATACATTATGTATATAATTTTTGAAATATTATTTTCAGTATGAGGTTTCTGAAAACAGAAAACACGCAAAAATGGTTTTAGCATAAAAATGAGTTTAGTAGTGTGGTGGCACACAGTTTTTTTTTCTGTGCGTTACATTATACATGCTAGTGTGTTGTTGTTATTGTTTTTAATTATTTTTTGTTGTTTATTTTCATGTTATATATATGCGTAAAAAAAAAAATCCCTCATAACCACATCACTTTATTGTATGCCAATGTAAATAATATACCAGTTTATTATGGTACGTACATACTGTACATACTAATATTAACTATTATAACGACAGTGCACCCTACATATAATATACTTGTTTATTACAATTTATAAAGTAACATAATAATACATATAAATCTTATATAAAGTTACATCGTATCCCTAAAATTAAAAGGATTTACTTTTGAAAGCATAGTATTACAAAGTTAAATTTTATTTTATAAAATCATAATATTATAAATCAAAATAAATTGATACTTTAATTCATTAATGCATTCCGATTTATTATATATAATACATAATATACAATATTGTTATAAAGGATTATTGTTTTTAAAGTGATTCATGCTTTAAAAGTTTTTGCCTAGCTTATATATTTAATGTTATGTTTGAAGATGTATTTATGATAAAATAGAAAATAATATAAACGCTTTAATACTAAAAACACTTTCTACATGAGTTGAAAACGTTTTAAATGAACATCAATTTGAAAACTTTATTTATTTATTATACAAATATTTTGTTTTAGAGCTAAAACTAATATTCGTTAAATTGAAATGCGTCTGTACTGTATGTCTATAAATTTTAAGTTTGTTGTGCTTATTTTAATCAATTAACTATACTATATATACGTAACTAGTAATGAATTTGGCTGCATTTTTTAATAATAATAATAATAATTATATATATATATATATATTTATATATATAAATCTTTTCATTTTCTATAAAATTTTAAATATTTCATTTTTTGTAATAAATTTAGTATTTTCACTTCTTAACACAATGAATTAAGGATCAAAAGTAAAAAAGTATTATGATAGTAAATCAAATATACGAAGAAAAATTTACATCAAGTAAAAGAAACTTTATTCTTTGATGTTGAAATCAGGCTATATCTATTGTGTAACTTTCCGAAAGACTATAAATCTTAAAGCATGTAACTCTCACTTTATGTCCCCTAAATCTAAGTTAAACCTGCCTCTTATTTATTTATGACAAAAATCTAGTGTCAAACAGTATTGGGTATAAAGATACAATGTACTGTTTCCTTGGATTTTTACATAATAAAATTTTCAAAGAGATAGAGAGAGAGAGAGAGATGTTCAGATTATCTGTTTTTATTTTAAGCATTGATAACTTTTCAACAGAGAAAGAGAGCTTACAGTATTTTCCTTATTTACGTATAAAATGCTTTTAAAATCAATCACATTTTAAAAAAAAATTGAACAAATTATTTGAAGTTGCGATTTTTTTTTAAAAGTATTGGAACAAACAACTACACAATTGAAAAAAAAAATTCTCCAAGAAGAAAGTAAAAGATCAGTGTGACTATAGATAGTGTTAATATTTTTTCATATATCTGAAGATTTTAATAAGATGAATACAAAAATGTTTTTCATCATTTATACTTTTTCTTTTCATATATCCCCTTTTATTTAGTTTATTTTAGAGTTTCTCATAGTAATAATAATAATAAAAAAAGCCGTCGCTATCTCATTTTGAAGGAGCTCAAAAAAAAATTTTTTAATCCAGTTTTATCATCGGATCCCCTTTTCATATTATGTCGGCGTGCTAAGAACTTTGAATTCTTGGAATGTTTTATAAACATTTCTAAAGATCTTTAGATTTTTAGGTTAATTTTACTTTTAGTCAAATGAATATATTATATATTAGAAATTAAAAGAAAATTTTTTTTTTTTTTTTAAAGTTAGCTATTTATTGAATGATATAAAAATTTAATACAAAAAATGATATTCTTGTTGAATACACCAGAAAAGAATAGAGAGTATTATTTAATAAAGATGTAACATTTTCATAAAAACTTAATAAGACATTTGTCATAACCAAAAAGTTTTTTTACAGGTGAATATAAATGTAACATTCCTTCAAACATTTAAAAAAAAAAGTTATTACGTTATACAAAAAAAAAAACTTTATTAACTGCCTGGAAAAAATGAGCTTAGAAGCGCTTATTTCCAGTTTTTTTTAAGGTCCCCCTAGAGTAAAACATAAAATTGAGGAACTAAAGTTAGTTTTTATATGAAATGCGTGGCTTTTGAGTAATATAATAATATGATATGCTTATATAAAAAAAATAATATCATAACATTATGTACATGTGTGTGAGTGTCTAAAAATAACAATTTCATCGTTTTAATTTAGCTACACGTATATATATATATATATATATATATATATATATATATATATATATATATATATATATATATATATATATATATATATATATATATATATATATATATATATATAGAGAGAGAGAGAGAGAGAGAGAGAGAGAGAGAGAAAACTCTTATATACCTGATGATAGAGCACAATGATGTTGAAATAAGATAAAAAAAAAGTAATATAAAATTATGGAGATAAAAAATAGTAATATCAAATTATTATCGTAATTCTTAATGTTAAATTAATACAAAAATAAAAATATTTAAATTTTATCAACATGAATGAGATAGTATTATTTTTGTAGTTGAATTAATTGATAATATACTTTAAATAATTAAATTAACTTTTTTTTATTTTAAATATCTGGCAAGTTTGTTATCGGTGAGAAAAAAAGGGCGGTTATTCTCTCTCTCTCTCTCTCTCTCTCTCTCTCTCTCTCTCTATCTCTCTCGTTACTCTCACTATGCTCTCGGATAATCATGCATACCTCCTAAACTCTCCCAAACCTCCCCCTTTCAACACTAACAATGATACGAAACGTTTATCTCCATTGCCGCGTCTCACTGATCACTGTGTTTTATTATTTGTTTTTGTGAATATCACCCTACTTCCCAAACTTTATGTTATATACAGTTAAAATATAGAATAGCTTTTACACAGAACATTTCTATATTATTATCTTTTTGATATGATATAATATTACTATTTTTCTAAATGGATGAAAATAATAATAATACATGGAACTATATTACATAGGTTTGTGTTTATCAAGTAAATATCCTGTTTTTAGATTATTCCATGTATCGTTGCAATCTCATGATTTTTTTATATCAAACCTATCGTACCTTAAATTCTCGCAACATTTTTTCAGCACACATTACAACTATTTCACACATTGTTCTGGCATATCACAATTCAACTATATTATTAATTATATAAATTACTTTAATTATGCCTTTTTTTTGTATCTTTAATTTGAATTTTAATAAATTAAATTTTTTATAATATGTTATATTATAATATAATATATAATTTAATAATACGTATTTTTTTAAAATAAAATATACAAATATTAATTTAATAAGGCTAATTTTTAATTAGTAATAAAATAAATATAAAAATTTTAAATTGATTTTCCAAATACTACTATATTTTATTTAAATATACAATTTATGTATATATATTTTTTTTATAAAAATTATTAAATTTTATTTTATTATACAATTTTAAATTTTGTTTGTTATTTGAGTTTTGTAATAAAATTCAATTAATTTTATAAAGCTTTTATATATGTATATAATATATACATATAAATATACATATACTTTTTTGTACTACACAGGGGAGTGTAATTGTCACCGAACTCTATTTGATAGTGAATGAAATGTGTATGGAAATGTACGTACATACAGAATGTATACCCATTTTAGTAAATTTTTTTTGTACTTTTGTTACCATTGAAATTGCTATAACCCAGCAATTGTTTCTTGTATTACATATCTAGACAATGTGAATTTATGCTGATGAAAACAAAAACATTATTTAAAAATAAAAAATCTAAATATAGATTAAATTATAACAAAGAAAAAAACAATTTTATAATATAATATGTATAATCTATTCATCAAAGCTCAAATGATTTGGAATCAAGTGTTGTCACCAAATTATATTTTAGTATCGTTTATTGATAAAAGTTAATAAGTTTAAGCATTTTTAAAGTTTTATTTAATTATTGTGACTTTTTTTATAGTTTTAAGATAAGTTTAATACTTAATTTGATAAATAAGGCAATCCAAGCAGATATTTAAAACTCTAAATAATGTTGTTGTTTTTTTAAATACTTTACACTCTAAAAAAGGGTGCATTATTTTAGTTACGAATTACGAGTACTAACTTTTTTAAGATAATCACTTTTAATTTATTATGAGTAGCTAAAATAACGCATTTTAGCAAATTATTAAAAATAGCTAATTTAAGTTGTTTTAAGTTTTTTTAAGATATTTTAAGTAAAAATAGCTATTGTTAATAATTTGCTAGAATGCATTATTTTAGCTACTCATAATAACTTAAAAGTTATTATATATCTTAAATAAATTAGTATTCGTAACTAAAGTAATGCACCCTTACGGATAAAAATAAAATATTGTCGTTTAATTTTACACATTACAAGAAGTAAAGTCTAATTATTTTGAGATGCTTAAAAATTGAAAAAAATAGACCCATAAAATTAAAAAAAAAAAGTGCCTTAATTGTATTATATGAAATCAAAAGTTATCGAGCCAGATAATAAAAGTATATATTGAAATAAGCAGTGATGGGTTAATTATAAAAACACGTCACGTATGAGCTTGCCAACGGTAAAGTCCATAAAAATTATAATTTTTGCCAAAATAAGAATCACGTGAAGTTAGGTTTGTTAGTGGCATATTTGTGGCGTAAGCTGGTAATAATTTCCATATCATTTCTTTGCCAAGAACATCACAATATTCACGATATTTTTATACATAACAATGCGTGATCTATGTACGTAAGAAATAATAATAATTCAAAAATATTTAAGTCTAAATCATATTAATGATGTTCGTAAACACTGTTTTTTGTGCCCTAAACCACAAAAAAAAATGACGATCACCTAATGCTTTTTAAACGGAATTGCGCATTTTTTTTTCTTTTTTTGGAGCAAGGGAACAGGGCTTACGAATATCATTATTATAAACATATTAATGGGTGATAAATTCATCTCAATTTTTTTTCAAATATATTATTACGTTTCTTTGTTCCACATCTTATTATTTGAAAGATTTGAAAGAAAACGTTCAAAAAAGTTTCAATTTTAAGATTGTATATATCAGCGGAATGTAAAATATTGATGATTTTGCAATAAAGTAATGGTGTATAATTTTAGCTTTTATGTGAATTTGCGATAGGATTTTGCAAAATATAGAATATTATAAGAAATTTTCCAACCTACTGGAATTGAATTATGAAGGTTACGACGAGGGTTTTTGGTAATATAAGAGAACAATGAGAATGTTTCTCAACATTTTCATGTAGCATATTTGGCTCAACATGATTTAATGTACATACATACAGGGATTAATAATTTTTGATAGAAAGTATTACTGTCCATATTTCCCTTTTTCATTTTCAGCACACATTCTTAATTTATTTTAATATGTTTTTATTTGGTTATTATGTTATATCTTTCAAATATATTTGTAAAATAGGAGCATTATTTTAAATACACTTTTTGTACATTCATTTCTAAATTAAAATAAAGATATAAAAAATGTATACATGTACAATACGTAATTTTAAAAAACTTTTGTTATTTTTTAAATAATTATAATAAAAAATTAAATATAAAGCATTAAACCCCTTGGGCTATTTTTTTTTCAAATATTTGATTGGTGTCCTTGTTTTTTAAAGTGTAATTTACAAAAAAAGGGAAGAGAGAGAGAGAGAGAGAGAAATCAACAAACTTTTATAATTTTGTAAAACTCAACGTTTCATATTAAAATTTATAACTAACTAATATTTCGGATGTAACCATGTTTGCTTGCGGACAGATTTTTTTTTTTTTTTTTTTTTTTTTAGTAAGGAAAATCTTTATTTTTATATATTAAATCCTACAAACATTTGTTTGAAATTTTACTCTCGCGTTCATCCGCTCAACATAATATACTCAATATTTCCATATCATATGTATATTGTAATTTAATGTTTTACAATATACTAAATTAATAAAAGTTTAATTTGTATGTAATGAAGTACATAATAACTTTTATACAGAAGAGTTCATATAACTCCAATATTTGTCAAAGCCAAAAGTTTTTGTTAACAAAAATTCTTTATCTTCACTACAATATATCACCAAACTATATTTTATATTGACTGTTAAAGATTTTTCTTCTGTTTTCGAGCATCTAAAATAACTTTTCTGAGTCTTCATTTACACAAAGTATAATTTTGCTCTTCATGTAATACCACATGCTATATTACAGTAGCAATATATTGCAAAGTAAAATGGCATTCCAACTTCTATCATATTTCCCCAAAATAGTATAAAAAGTATATTTTTATGTCTTGTTATTGTATATTGTTATTGGTCCCCAAGCTGATGTTATAGCGAAAAATCTTTCTTTATTTTCCCCTCTTCTTTTTGTATGGAATATTTTCCAACTTTTTTTGACATTAAAAATGAAGTTCTAAATTTTTGTATGAAAAAGAAGTCCCCTATCTGTATCTATGATTTTATTTATATTTCGTTATTTTCATGTACACAATCTAATATTTATTTTTATTGTAGACGATACATCTATAAGCATACCATGAAAGTCTTTTTTTTTTTTTTTTTTTTTTTTTTTTTTTCCTTTCTCTTTCCTTTTTTTTTTTTTTTTTTTTTTTCTTCTCCCGGCTATTTAATATCGAAAAGGCTTTCTAATAGAATGAGAGAACTTTATATTGGTGCAGCCAAAAAATACCGACCATAGTCTCGTCTCTTCTTTCTTAAAAAGCTTCCTTTATGAACACTTTTTTTTTCTTTGCCAAGGGAATGTCTTAATAGAACTCCTCACGCCTTCACAAAAACCCACTCCCTCTTTTTTAAGACTTCAATATCGTGAAAATGGGCAGCTACAAAAATATTAAAAAATAAAAATGTGTGAGAATTTTTGCCTTTATCTAACCCTCTTTAAAAAAAAATAGAAGAAGCAAAAAAAGATGTAAAAAAAATCTCTAATGGAACTTAAAGAATGAAGCTAAAAAAATAAGAAGATGAAGGATATATTAAAAGAAAATTGGGAAGAATTAATAAGAAAATTTTATGATGGAAAATGCTATTTTAATATAGCCAAATTCTTTTTTATTGTTTGAAATTAAAATCATCGATTGGAAAATATATATTGTACAGTCAACAAAAAGAAAATTGACTTTCTTGTTAACAAAACACAGACATTTGACTTTAAGTTTTGTGAGTTGAAATAAAATGTCTTCTATTTTCTATTTTTGTGAGTTTTGAAGACTTACTATACTTTTATAAGTGAGGAACTGTACTGTATAATGTATAGTATATACATTACCATTGTCAGTTTAAATCATAGGTTTTAAAATTTTCTAAAGTATATTAAGAATAATACTGAATATAAACACAGTGTATAGTAATAATAATTTCTTAATTTACTTAACACTCTATAAGTAAAGTAAAATATATTATTTTCTAAAGTAAATAAAATTTATACAGTTTAAATTATACTTTTCCCCTTTATTATTATAATACGTTCTTCTTAAAATTTCATATAATAAAAGTTATGAAGTTTTTGTATGCGTATAAAAGTTTGTAATGCAGTAAGTATATATCTAACAATTTGTCAAGAGTTTTGCCATAAGGAATAGGACATGAAAAAGAAGGCAGAAAAAAAAAAAAAAAAAAAAAAGGCGTGGTATTAGCATATAAATATTTTTCTGAATATACTTTAAATGGGATTATGCAAGCTTTCTTTCTTTCTTTCTTTTCTCTTTTTTTTTTCTTTAACCCCTTATAGCTGTCTCGATAATAAAAAATTACATACTAAAAATTCTTAAACTTTGGAAAAAAAAAATTAAAGTGGTTTTATTTGTAGGATACTTTAAATGTTCATGAATATAATTATAATCTTGGATGTTGCCAACACAGTGTATGTCTGCAGTATGAATAAACCTGGGCACGTAGTTGTGAGGTAGACAAGATGAGAGAGAGAGAGAGAGCAAGGGACAATGTCTACCACATTTAAATCTCCGATTGCCTTAACAACTTTACCATCCACTAAAAAACATAATTTTCAAAACCCCTTTTTTTTTCCTTCGTTATTTCCCATGTGGTTTCTATATGTATATGTAAAAAAATAGAAATTAGTCTCTTTAAATTTTTTATGAAATTTTATAAATTTCTAAATAAAATAAAATAATTTTCTATTCCCACTATCCCGTAAGTAATTTTAGATTATATAGTTATAACCAAGCTACTTATTTTATTTTATACAATTTGAAAATTTTCATTTATATTTTCTAGAATTATTCCTAAAAGATATTAAATTACTTTTGAATTTGAAATATTTTATATTAGATGAATAGAGTATACAAAGAAAAACTCATGTTTGTCTTATATTTTGGTACTATATTTTTCTTCGCTTTGAAAATACATATATTATTATCTATTTGTTTTCTCGATATGTCATGTCATTATTTCCAACAAAAGATTTATTATATTTATCATAACTATAAAGTATATTTCATGTATATGTTCCAAACTTCATACTTTTTTTTTCTATAAAATATAAAACTTTGTTTTCTAAGATGAAAAAGATATGACTGTAAAAAAGAACTTCAAACAAAGTAAAATAATGACTTTCTTAATCCATTTTTAATTGTAATTAATAGTGCGGAGTATACTGTAAGAAAAAACGATCATAAAATGTATTTTTATACGTAAAAAAATATTATCGATCATGTTTATATCACAAATCTGTATAAATACCATATAATTTTTTAATGCAGTGAAAATTACTCTAGATGAAAACTACAGAAAGTCAATAATATAATATTGGCCTAAAAAATAATGTTAAATTATTTATTTTTGTGTCATCATTTTAACTTATAAATTTGAAAGGTTTTTACTTTAGCAATACAATAATATGTTTCATAATATGTGTCAGAATAAATAACTTCTGAACTAATCTGTACTGGATAAACCTAAGTAGAAATGTGTATCATACGTCACGACTTACATGGCTGAACAAAAGTATAACAAAATGTATTGCAGATGATATATATATATATATATATATATATATATATATATATATATATATATATATATATATATAAATAAAACATATAACATATAATTTGATATTTCACTGCATTACAAGCAAAAGTAAGTGCAATGATAGCATTTTGTTTTGTTGCAAATTAAAAAAAAAAAAAAAACAAAAAAAAAAACATCCCTCCCCCTTGTTCTGTTCCATCTTCTACTATATCAATTGCAGTGTAGACGATGTTATTTAGGTTATACTTGGCATTTTTGTTAACATGATAATATAAATTCAAACTACACTTAATAAATGCAATATTGTATTAAAGTAATGATTTGTTAAATTGGATTAAAACAACGAACGATTAATTTATTTGAAAAACTATATCAGGAATAAATCTTAAACTCTTAAAAACATTCTTGATATCTTTATGTATATAATGCGTATATACGAAAGAAACTTAACGCTAAATTAAACTTTGAAAATTTAGAAGATTAATTGAGAACTCAAAGCAATGTGTTTTGTAATGAAAAGAATTATAAAAGAAGATATATTTTTGATGATTAATTATGTTTTTTTATATTTTTATTATCTACTTTTTACTTCGTAATGTATTTAGAAATATTTCTCTTCTTCTGCGTATATTGTTTTTATTTTGAAGCGAGAACATTTTATTTTAAGTATTATCTTTATAGAATAAATATATGATGAATGCAAGGTTGTAATGTAGATCAACTCTCAGATAGCGAATTTGAAAATTAATAATATAATAAGCATTTTGATAACTAACATATTATTAAATATAAAATCATATCATAACAAAAAGCTTTGTCCTTTCTATAATTTACCCGGAAGCATATTTAAAAGACTGGAAAATGCATTAGTTTTATTTACTCCATATTTAACTGAACAGTAACATTACAATTTAAGGGAGTAGGGTACCAACGTCGGCTATTAGACTCAAACTTTTCTCGTCAAAAAAATCTGAAATTTTGCACAATGATACTTCAGCTTGAGACAATTTCAAATACAATTATAACCGTGCAAATTAATTTTATATGATTTTTTTACATTTTAACCCCATAAGGTCCAATGTTAACTTCAATAATTTTTTTCTTTTTTTTTTCGGGACGGTCAAACATCATGAAATTTTTATCACGGCTAGGTGTGACCCTTATCTACACAATGACACCAAATTTAGACCCAAAACACTTCTAGTTTTTAAGATATAAGGTTGGTATCCTACTCCCTTAATAAAGAGTAAGCATTACAATGAAATAACATACCCTGAAAAATGAAATTTTACAATAAAAGTTTTACTATAGTATATATATATATATATATATATATATATATATATATATATATATATATATATATATATATATATATATTGTAATCTGCAAATTGAACCAGGGTCGGATTGGCTATGATATTAGGGTGGCATTGGCATTTTACTTAGCCCCCTGAAGCCCTTCATCTGATTTATTGAAGGCCACGTACGCCCATCTTTATTCATTTTTTTTTATCGGTTACGCTCCCAAAAGTGGTCCACTAGGCATAAACTGCCAAATGGCATCCAGCTAGCCAACTTGACCCTGAATTGAACTCAAAGTTAATTTTACATGCAGTATTTATTAACTTAAATGATTTTTTTGTCATATTATAATATCAATTATAGTAAGTCTATTTTTCTATTTTCAATCAGTGTACTATATAAAATCTTGAAACAAATTCAGTTAAGAGAATCAAGAAAGGAAAAAAAGCGTTGTAAAAAAAAAAACACTATAAAAAAACCACTGGAAAAAAAGAAAAAGGAGGAGAGGGGAAAAGAGAGAGAGAGAGAGAGAGAGAGAGAGAGAGGAAGGATGTCAAATGACTTATCCTTCTTTAGGTTGAAAGCTGTCGTAAAACATTAAGACGCAGAAAAAAAATGTATTATTTGTGACAAGTCTTTTAAGAAACAACAATATATAACAGAAATTTCTTTTGCTATATTTTAAAGTCTCTACTTACTGTAAAAATGTACATAAAAAGTGTACGCAATCCAATTACTAGTTGTTTTTTTTACTACACATAAACCATATTTATAGCTAACTTAAGATTTTTTTTCTAGAAAATTTATAAGTCTGGAGTAAAGCGTTATAATCAGATTACTTTTTAATTAGTTTGATATACAGTAATAAGTTATTGGAAAATTTTGGAGTAATATGTTGTTAGTTTAATACGCTTATGAATGGAATTTATATATCGTTTTCAGATATATTTTAATTTTATTGGAAAATATTTGGTTTTAGAAAATGTGCATAAAGAGTTTAAACATGATAATGTATTGACATTGATAAATAAAATTTATCTATATAAATAAGTGAAGTGTTAGTTTTAAGGCTTACAAGCAATATAATAATATGTAGAAAAATAATAGCATAGCTTAAAATAGTTTTATTTTTCACATCAATTTAGTCAATATACTTAATAAAAATATATGTATTTGACTCAATTTGAAACACAATGAGATAATGTCTACTCTCTCTCTCTCTCTCTCTCTCTCTCTCTATATATATATATATATATATATATATATATATATATATATATATATATATATATATATATATACACACACAAAATAAGTCCTAGTATTTAATTTCTATTCTTATGGTATCTCAATCTATTCCGGAATTCTCAAAAAAAAAATGTGTCTAACTGTCAAAACGAAGTAGAAAAACAATTCATTTATATATCTTCTTGTATTACAAAAATATATTTGCGACCTCTTGACACCAAACACAATGTTTAAATTGAAAATGTAACAAAAATAATATAATATAAACAAACTTGACACATGCCTATTTTATATAACAAGTAAATAACATTCCATTTCTTTAAATCGAAATATAATTTAATTCTGTAGTGACATCAACTATCTTACGTCATAAAATATTTTTACATATTTTTTTAAATGTTCAATTTTAAATGGTTCAACATGCCAGAGAGAGAGAGAGAGAGAGAGAACTATATAAAAAAAAGTAGAATATTTGCCAAAATATTTCACATGATATTTTTAGCATTTATCATCAATGTATAATAATATTTCTTTTGTTATCCAGTTATGTAAAATATATTATAAACTATTTTATATAATATTTTCAAACATTTATAAACATTGAAAATTTAATGCATTCATGATATTATTAAATTAAAGCAAAGTAATGGTATATTGAAACTATAATAGGAAATCAATTTTATTTGCTGTGTATTTTGTTTTTAATTTTTTTTTATTTATTTTAATTTAATTTAATCTAAATTAGATTTAACGTAAAATATTTTATTGGAATACATTAAACTTTAATATTGTTTAGGATGGTTAAAATAATTAAATGAAATCATGTTGTTGCTACAACATACTTTAATGATTTACTAAATAATGAATGAATGAATGAATGAATGAATGAATGAATGAATGAATGAATGAATGAATGAATGAATGAATGAATGAATGAATGAATGAATGAATGAATGAATGAATGAATGAATGAATGAATGAATGAATGAATGAATGAATGAATGAATGAATGAATGAATGAATGAATGAATGAATGAATGAATGAATGAATGAATGAATGAATGAATGAATGAATGAATGAATGAATGAATGAATGAATGAATGAATGAATGAATGAATGAATGAATGAATGAATGAATGAATGAATGAATGAATGAATGAATGAATGAATGAATGAATGAATGAATGAATGAATGAATGAATGAATGAATGAATGAATGAATGAATGAATGAATGAATGAATGAATGAATGAATGAATGAATGAATGAATGAATGAATGAATGAATGAATGAATGAATGAATGAATGAATGAATGAATGAATGAATGAATGAATATTTATGTATATTTAGTTTTCAGTTCACTTATTCAGATAAATCGATGTTACAATTTTAGTATATTAATATTTAAAATGTAAAATAAATTTAAATAATAAATATATCAGCCTTGTCGTGAGAAAGAAAATACTGCAAAAGAAAATGCAATAGGGTGTATCCGAATGATGTCATATTTAAAGCGTTTCGATGCCATACTGGATCAATGAGCAACATTGCTCAGCATAAGACAAACTACATTTTTTTTCTATTTTCCTTGAGAAATGGATTGATTTTTGGTAATTGTTATTTTTCTCACATACTGGAGATACTAATAATAGCATTAATGCTTTCAAAAATATTGCTAAAGTATTTTTAAACTAGCAAAATGTGTCATTTTCGTATACCAGTCCATGTATTGAGTGATGCAACATGGCGTCAACTTTAACATGAATTCATACACTCTATATAAAAATAGTTTTAAAGAACTCCATAATGTCATTTAAAAAAGTATAAACTATCAGATAATTATACAATAAAATGTAATAAACATTTATATTCACTTTAACGTTTTAAATGAGTGTAATAATTATAACATTTTATTAACAAAGTTTGTAATAACAATAATAATTGTTTTAACTATTATTTAAGTACCTCAAATTATCATCTATTTAGAAAATAACACACCTATACATACAGAGTGTATATATATATATATATATATATATATATATAGCAAAAGTAGGTAGAAGTAACACTTAAAATGTGGCTTTATCTTCTTTTCTACGAGAGTATTACTATGTGCATGAAACACATTATAGAAACCACTAAATTAAAATCATTTTATTAATAAATGTTTACTAATTTAAAGTTACTGTTAAACCACTGATAAGACAAAATTTCTATGTCAATTACATAAAATTTTATTATAACTTTTCATTACTTCATAAGTTTTATTACTTAAAATAATCAAAATATATATAACATGTATATTAATTTAAATTAATTACTCTTGATTCAAGAAAGAACAAGAAAACATGAATTTAAATTGTCTTGTGAAACTTTATTTAACTTTTTTTTTATAAAATGACAAGGAAAAGGTATTTTACCCTCTTAAAATTTACTAACTTTTAGTTATATGTTCGTTTGAAAATGTCATCAAAAATCTGTTTTATAAATACCACAAAATTTTATGGGGAGAAAGTTAACAAGAAAAAGAAATAAAACGGAAACAAAATATTGTACGAAATTGGAAATTGTAAAATTAATAATGCTAAGAAAATAAAGAAGAGAGAGAGAAAAAAAAAGCTGTTATTTTTTAATGGTGTACAGGAAAAAAATCCTATTTCATTGAATTTTATTTCATAATAAAAATTATAGTTTTTTTTATTCCATTATTTTGCAGCTGTTTAATTTTGGTCTTGGTTTGAATTAAATCTAAAATATTTTGTACTGTATTTTTGTTATTAGCTTTAAAATGTAAAATACTTTACTTTACTTTTAAAATTGTACCTGCTTATGTGCATATTTATTAACCATTGTTATTTAACTTTATTAATGTTTAAGTGAAAGTATTTTTGATAAAAAAAATTGTAATATGCATGGAAACTTGTTTTTTTATTTTACAACAAAAATAAATAATAATATCATTTTAACATGAGATGTCAGTAAAAACGTCCAAAAATTTGTGATGTTAAAAAAAAGTTTATTACTTTATATGAAATAAAAAAAAAACAGTGTTTCAATGTAGAATTTAAATTTAAAGCAACAAAAAAAAAAAAAAAAAAAAAAAAATTTAATAAAAATAATAATATATATTTTTCTCTCTTCCTATAAAATCTGTATATATTAAAATGTTGTAGATTTTTTTATATATGGACTATAACGACTAGAGAATATAAATGTAGTGTTTTTATTAGTAGTAATGTGTGACATATCTAGGCAGTAACAAATCTCGGTATATGACAAAATTTATGTTTTCCTCTCTATAATTTTATGATCCAAAACTTTTTCTTTCTTTTTTTTTTTTTTCGCACAGTTCAACTACCGGATGAGTGAAGCTCATCTTTGATAACACCGGAAACAAAGTTAATTTGGAATTAAAATGGAAACCAAAACTTAAAAGCTCTTAAAATAATAATATTATTGAGTGTTGAAATACAAATATATAAATGTTTTGATTTATCTACCATACATTAACACTATATTTTCAGAACTATTGCTCAATTCAATCACATGCTTCGTTCAAATTAGAAATGATATTACTATTTAAAACAAAATCTACCTCATAAATATAAAAATTAAATTATTTTATAATGAATTGAAAATCGTTTACAAATTTAAAGCTTCTCATATATATAATTAAGCTTCGTTAATAGGATCACTATAATTTAATGTAATTTATAAGATATCAAGTGGAATTTTACTCTTTTCTTTTATTGAAATCTTTTAATTTGTAGGAATAGTTGAAATGTTAAACTCTTTTCTTTTTTTTTTTTTACGTAAGATATCAAAATAAATTAAATTAAGACTTGATAAAATTCAGCATTTTTTGAAATGTTTAAATTAACTTTCCTCAGAAAAAGAAATGTATGTGTGTATTGACAATAATCTTTTTATTTTTACGAAAATACTCTACAATAACAATTAAGTAAAAAGCAAATTCTTGTGTGTCTCACATCTAGATAAACATTTCTCCAACAGTAATATATCTTAAAATTCTAAACTTATTGACTTTTTAAAGCCATAGACCACATAATGAATAAACACGAAATGGGATCTTCAAAACTAATGACATTTTTTTTACCAGAATGTTAATGTAGCCCCACGATAGAGCGTGAAAATACTGTAAAGTATGAAATTTGCGTGACTATTCATGTTTCTGACGTCAGAAACAATAAAAAATTAGTAATAAATGTTGTGCGGGTTGCATAAATTGATATTTTCTGATCACTGCTACGGGGTTTTGAGACAAACTAAAGTTATTTATGTAAGTCTCATCAAGTATTTTGTGATATAAATGTTTATGTTTTCTTCTGGTCTATTCCTTTAAGTAAAGTAAACTGAGTCAAAATATTTAAGACTTGTCGTGTATTATTATATGTAAAAATTTTAAGGCATTCAATAAATAGGTCCATCTATCATAATGAAAATTAAATAAACGAAATATTTTACTACAAAAGTTTTTCCTCGTCTTTTATATTTATATATAAAAAAAAGAGAAGATAATGTAATAACTTTTTAATGTATCTTTTATCAAAAAGAAAGCTAAATAAAAAGTTAGATGATGTAGGCGTGAATAAAGTGTAAAAATGTGTAAGTAAGTGTTAAAAGCATTTTTTTCCCTTGCTTTACAAATTTTTTTCCGTCTACTTTTTTTTTTTTTTCGAAAAGAAAAATATGACATGACACTGAGGGGTGAAGCAAAATAAAAAAACAACAATACAAAGCAAAATTTTCTGCATCAGAACATTAGAATAATGATGAATACGTCATATACATGCACTTAAAAGTAACAGAAAAAGAATGTTATTTAACGTAAGTAAATCGCTTAAGAAATTAACTATAAAACTTAAAAGTTTCTCTGAAAGAAATAATATTTTAAATTTTTTTTTCTAGATTATTACCATGAAAATATATATATTTTTTACCTATAAAATATAATTTATTAAATTTTTACATATTTCCTCCTAAACAAAGACAAAGTTTTCCAATAAACTGTTTTACCCAATATGTTAGTCAAAAGACCTTTTTATAATAAAATTATTTATTGTACTGTACAAGTGATTCTATAATAATTAATATTGTTTTTTGTCTTTTATTTTTATTATTAAATTTGTTTTTTGTATTATACCAAAATTTAATGAAGGTCTATTTGTAATTGAGAGGTTTTGAACATAAAAGGGGAACTTCGTTTTGATATTAAAACGTCTGTGTGTCTATATTACACAAGCACATAGAAACCACTTTGAGAACAGTAAGCAAGTTTCGTGCTTCGAATAGATTGATACATGAAATAGTAATTAGAAGACAAATTATAATATTGCTACTATATATATTAATATTATATACCTTATGGCTATTTCTTTGTAAATTATCATTAAATATATATTATACATACTATTATATATATGAATTCAAATTAATAATGAGTTTTAATCAAAAAGTACAATTAAAAAAATCAAGTGGCTTGTTTCTTCATATAGCATTGTATTTCAAGGACTAAATTAATATTTAGCTACGAGCAAAATTTTACTGTTTTTCCTCTAGCTAGGATGGTTTTACATATAAATGAAGTTGAATTATGAAAATAAAATCTGATTTATTATTTTATAATAACATGCTCCAATTCTTTTAATATAAAATTTGATATTTCCCATACAAGTTGTTTTTCTAAACTAACCTGCTGGTATAATATTTCTTCCTTTAATACACAGTGAATTACTTAATTTTACTTTAGAATATAACTGAACATATTATATTTATATATAAAAAAAACTGTGGCAAAAACAGCCTACGTATATACACAATACTTAAAGCCACAGACCACATAAAACAACATGTGCTTTTTAATGAATAAACACGAAATAGGATCTTCAAAACTGATGACAATTTTTACCAGAATGCTAATGTAGCCCCACGAGAGAGCGTGAAAATACTGTAAAGTATGCAATTTGCGTGACTATGCATGTTTCTGACGTCATAAACATGCAAAAATTAGTAAAAAAATGTTGTACGTTTTGCATAAATCGAAATTTTCTGATCACTGCTACAGTTGGGTTTTGAGACAAACTAAAGTTATTTATGTAAGTCCCATCAAGTATTTTGTGATATAAATATGCTTATGTTGTCTATTCCTTTAAATAATTTTATCAGGTGCTTTTTAGTATATAATAAAACAAGCTTTGATTTTGAATGTTTGGAAACGAAGCGTTACTAATTCCTTTCTATATGTAATAATCCCTTTACATTTAATGATAAATTATTAATTATTTTGGCTACGAGGATTTCACACTTTGCAAACACATACACAGGCACATTTTAGCGTATTATTCAAACAAACCAATTAAATCACACTGTATCTTCTGTATCTGTGTGTGGTCTTCTGAAAAACATAAATAAGAAAATTTTGAGGAGCATACATTTATACACAAAAATACTAATAATGCATTTTCGAAAGTTTCCCATTGAAATTATTACTTTTAAGACGTTTGCATTTAGAGGTTGCAAGGATGAGGCAATAAACTTCAAAACTTTTACATTGTGTGCTTCTGTTTACTCAAAATGCGGAAAAGGAGGTGCTGGAAGAGGAAAACATGTGATGGTAAAAGTGGGAGGCAGCTCAAGGTTAGCTTGCTGCTGGCACGAAGTTTTCTCCCACTTTTACTGTCACGTGGTTTCCTCTTCCGACACTTCCTTTTCCGCATTTTGAGTAAACAGAAGCACACATTGCTTCATATAATGACTGCTTATGTTTACTCAAAATGCGGAAAAGGAAGTGCCGGAAAAGGAAACCACGTGACGGTAAAAGTAGGAGGTAGCTTAGGCCTAGCTTGCTGCTGGCACCAACTTTTCTCCCACTTTTACCGTCACGTGGTTTCCTTTTCCGGTCACTTCCTTTTCCGCATTTTGAGTAAACATAAACAGTCATTGATTGTTCACATCACCTGATGTTCATTTTTGTTTTTAATTCCAGAATTACAGCAACACTTGAACATATAAAATAAGCTAGAAAACCTTATATGTGCATAAAAATGAACATAAATTCAACATTAATGTAAAATAAAATTTTTGAACAAGTTTGTATAATGTAATTACAGCATATAGCTGAAACAACCATAAACTTGATAGTAATCTTCCAATAATATTGCAAAAAATAAAAAAATAAAATAAAGAAGTTTTTGAACGTAAATACTTATAATATACGTATTAGGAAGTTTTAAAAATACATTAACAAATCAGAAAATCACAAATGTCATAAATTGCAGAATTTTATGTAAAATAATAAAATCTTGTGAACTGTTCATCTTTAATATTTTATACAATATAATTTTATTATATACTGAGCTTTCTGATTAATCGAGTACGATTGATTTATTACTTATGAGAAAAGAGGTTATAAAACTAAGTGACTAGCTTTTTCAATATTGTGAAATAAAATCATATCTGCAGAGTATAATATAAAAGTTCTTCGATTTATTATATAAAAAATATAATAATCTTTTAATATGAATTTAATAAGCGGTCGTGCAGCTGTTTCAAATATTGCAACAGAAGGTCATTAGCATGCAAGTTTGACAGCATTATATAATGCAATAACCTTATAAGTGCACTTATAATTTTGCTTTAAATTATATGTAGAATTTAACATATATATTACATAAACCAAACTTTTTATTTTGAAATAATTTCTGTTACGTTAAACAAATATTTGCATATTTAGTAGCAAATAAAGACGAAAAAGAGCTTAACGAGACAGAGAAATGAATTTTCAATGAATATTGGGTTTTAATTTTCTAGTTTTTCTTTCTTTGAGTATTATTAATACGATAATTATTATTATATTCTATATATTTAAATCAAGAGAGCAAGGTCAAAAAAAAAATGACTTTAATTTTTTTTTTTTTTTTTTTTTTTTTAGCTTTTTGTCAACAAGAATATATACTGTTAATAATTGTGAGCGGTTTTTGTGTCAAAGAGTTCAAGATTTCTATAGTACCCACTTGACACCACCACTGGTAAAACCACTTCATTTGCTTGTCCTCTCAAGCTCAAGTTATATATATATGTTTACATTTTATATTACCAGACATGCATACCTAGACACTGCTATGTGGCTTTTAAAGTTAAGAAATACATAGCAACAATTTAGTTCTCTAACGTTCTTTGTAATACTAAAGTAAAAATAATACATTAAAGGCATATTATACAACATACAAAATAACTTGTTTGATATGTTTAGTGTAGTTTCTTTGATGATTCATAAATCATTTTTCTTGTTTACAGTATATAAAAATTAATATATTTTTAACTTAATTAAAGCAAATGAATATATCCATGTACAGCTCTGGCCAAAAGTTTGAGAACGATTTGTATAGGCAACCCGTAACCACCCTTTGTTATCTTTATGGAAAAACGCTGCGGCCGCCGCTGCCTCGTTCTTAAACTTTTGGCCAGAGCTGTACATATATGCAAGTAAGTATTTCATTGAACCTAGAATCTATAATATATTTTTAAAATAATGATAATTGCGTAAATTGAAAACGAAAGTTTATAAAGTAATTTTACGTAAAGATATACATTTTTTTTAGTGTTACATGAGTAATTCAAATAGAAAACAAATTTAATAACATAAATACATTAAAAATTATATAAAATATAGTAATAAAATTGTGTAAAGGCTTTGAATTACAAACCTAAATAAATAACTGTTACGTTTATATTAAAGTACTTAAAATGTATGAGATAATATTACCATTTTAAAATCAAATTTGTCCTTGTAAACAATTTACAGATCGTATATAAATTAAATTGTATAAATTCTTTATAGTTGTTATAATATAGTATAGTAATAAAAATATAATTTAAAATATTAATATTTAACCCTGTACAAGATCTCATCTTACAAATTTTGGCTCACATTCTAAGATTCTAAATAAAGGATTCGATGGAAGTAGCAACAAGAACGTAGAGAACTTGGAAGAGAAGAGAAGCGAAGAGAGAGAGAGAGAGAGAGGAAAGAGAGGGATCTACACTTTGTATACGCACGATATACTACTATACAGCTTACTTTACTCTTATTATAGGTATAGTCAGACTACCATTCGAGTGAAGTTTGAATTATGTGTAATCATACGAACAAAAAGGGTGAACTGTTCATTAAAATTATTAGTTGTCAGATTTCTTGGAAAGTAATAATCTTATAATTTACGACACAGAGAGAGAGAGAGAGAGAGAGAGAGAGAGAGAGAGAGAGAGAGAGAGAGAGAGAGAGAGAGAGAGAGAGAGATTTCCTTTAATGTACCAAATCCAGATGAAAAAGCTACCGTATACGATATTCTCATAAACCTAAAGTAAGGCAGCTTTTTCATTTGGATTCACTAACTGTATAATAGAGTATTTATATGTGCATGTAGTACACATGATTGTGATAATATATTTTACCATTCAAATACAGCACATATTTTTTCTCATGAAAATAAGAATAACATTGCAAATCTAAATGGCATTGTTGAATGGTCAAATAAGATAATGACCGCTTATGTTTACTCAAAATGCGAAGAAGGAAGTGCCGGAAGAGGAAACCACGTGACGGTACAAGTTGGAGGTAGCTCAGGCCTAGCTTGCTGCTGGCACCAACTTTTCTCCCACGTTTACCGTCACGTGGTTTCCTCTTCCGGCACTTTCTTTTCCGCATTTTGAGTAAACATAAGTGGTCCTTATATTGCTGTAATTATACAGACGTACTACTTTTTTAATGAAGCTGAGATCATATACTGGGTCGGGTTGGCTAGTTGGAGATTAGTTAGGCATACAGTATAGTACCATATTTAGGCCAAGTTAATCCAACTTTCGTGTGTGTAACCGACCCATAAAGGGCTAAAGAGGGGCTTAAATGCCCTTTAAAGGGTAAAAAAAATGCAAGTGACGAGTTGGTATTTTCCAACGCAATCATATAGCCAATCCAAGCCTGATCATATCTAACGCTAAGCATGAATCTGGATTACTTAAGCCTGTTCAGCTTTTCAACATATCTATCTCACTGGGTATACTGTATAAGTCCTTAGTAAGCATACAGTGGACATACCAATGTTTAAAAAAAATTTTAAGTCATGGTAATCTTTTTTGGCTTTAATTTTCACTGACTCGACTTGTATAATATTGCATTTACAGAGTCACTCTCTGAGTAGACAGAGTGTGTAGCTCATACACACATACTTCAAACAGAAAAATTGAAAAGTTGAAGTCAGAAAGCGAGAACGAAATAAGGATTTTGTTGACAATTCCTGTAGGCTTTAGTGATCGTCACAGCTGTGAAGATGAAGTATATATAATCCACACAATGGTACACAAATACGTCAATACTGTCTGTCACTCTCACTGTAATCCTTTTTGTTCACATTTTGTAACATATCTATAAAGAATTTTTCAAATACGATGTGATAAATAATGAAACAATTCAATTCATATATACAGTATGTATGTAACTAAAACTTTAATTTGTTTAAATATATATTTTCTTTAGAAATATTTAAAGAGAAAATTTATAAAAACATGTTAAGAATAATGAAAGATTGTATTATATTTGACATTAGAGTTATTTTATTTAAAGCCATAGACCACATAAAACAACATGTGCTTTGAAATAAATAAACACGAAATGGGATCTTCAAAACTGATAACAATTTTTACCAGAATGTTAATTTAGCCCCACGAGAGAGCGTGAAAATACTGTTAAGTATGCAATTTGCGTGACTATTCATGTTTCTGACGACAGAAACATGCAAAAATTAGTTAAAAAAAACATGTTGTGCGGGTTGCATAAATCGAAAATTTCTGATCACTGCTACAGAGCTACGGGTTTTGAGAAAAACTAAAGTTATTTATGTAAGTCCCATCAAGTGTTTTGTGATATATATTTTTAAAAAATTATCTGGTCTATTCCTTTAAGCTTCGCAATATTAAAAATTTACGTGTTTTTCGTACAAACAAACATATTTAAAGAAGTTTTATAACGTTTCTTTTTAATTTGAAATAAAGTTGAAAATTTTCATGTATATTTGTTTATGGTTTTGATATCAATTTTTTTCCCAAGACAATGCCAGTTTTATACAACATTTTACATAATATTAGTATTGAAAACATCTAAATTTACTCTTGGTTTTTGAAAGGTATTATTATACAACGTTAAACAACTTTCTCTCGCTCCCTGTTCTCTCATTTTATTTAAAATTCAGTAAAACAATTAAGAAGTAACAACATTATCATTTTAAACTTCCCATTAAGAAAAATATTTTATGTATATATAATATAATTATTTAAACTATATATTTAGTTTGAATAAATATTTTCTTGTTGATATAATAAATAATTAAATATTTATTAAAGCCCTTGTCAACTTACTTTTTTATCATTTAGAATACTAGACTGATAATTACCATACCTTAATATCCATGAATTGGTCACCAACAAATTGATTTTGTATTTATTTTCGTTTATTTTCCTTTTTGCGGTTATATCACGTATCTGACCTCACAATGTACCACCGCAAATTACAGTCAACGCTCTGGTCACGTGATAAATTTAAGCCCCTCTCTCAAGTTCTTTACCCCTATCACGGCCCCATCGGTACATTGTGACGTCACATACGTGATATAACCGCAAAAAGGAAAATAAACCAAAATAAATACAAAATCAATGTGTTGGTGTCTAATTCATGGATATTAAAGTATGGTAATTATCAGTCTAATATTCTAAATGATAAAAAAGTAATTGACAAGGGCTCTAAGATATATTAAAATTATTTTTGTATTTTAAATAATACATAAAATTAAATAAATTTTCTATATATTATAAATGATACCAATAATAAAGCAACGATATAAAATACGTGTTTTGTTTTTTTCAGCTATTTTCGAGTACATAAAAAGAGTATTGCTGGCAGTTAATTTTATAATGTATGTTTTCCATTTATGTTAATAAATCATTCATTACAAACATATATCAAAATATTGTATATAACCAACAAGCACCACACTTGTTATGTTATATATATCGTAAAATATATACATACATATCTATAAAATACAAATCTACTAAAAATTTAGATCGTTATATTATATGTTTAAAAATATATATATATTTTTTTTGTATCATAGTTTGTTGATTTTCATGTTTATCACTCAAAATTTGACAAGTTTCATATAAATTTACATTTGTACCGAGAAAGAAATGAAAATGACAGTCTAATGCATATCAATTGACTCGTATCATATGATATGTCACAAAATAACTCGAAATTTGTCATATATTTATTACAAGTATGTCAACAAGTATTGTTGTACAGTACAGACTGTACAGTAGCATAAATATATTTATAGTATACTGGTATATATGTATTTCATATTTTTAATGCAATAACTAAAATTTATGTCAGGGGAACAACAACAAAAAATACGTTAACACACTTTAAATGTGAATGTTGTAATATGTACAGTCATAAAACTAAATCACGTAATTTGTTGTTTAGTGAACTGCAATTTTTTTTGACTTTAAATTGTAATAATTTTGATGACCTTAATTTTACAAAAAAAAAAAAAAAAAAAAAAAAACTTAGCTTAGTCTTTATAAAATATAACTTTAAACATACATTTCATTAAAAAAGTAAATAAAAGAAAAAAAATAAAATTTTAAGTATTATAACAATAACATCCTTGTTATTTACTTATAAAAAGAATTACTGCTATTATGTTCTTTTATTACGTGTTACCATTAACAATTTTTATGTGTGTACGTACACGAGTAATTTTTTTTATTTTAGTGTAGGTATATAACAATTTAACAGTATTATGTACTTCCTCTCTTTTTTTATTTCATCTCTATTATATATATACGTTTAATTATATTGCTAAAGATAAAACAAAATAGATTACCTTCAAATCCACTAACTTTATTTCATTATTATATACGACACTCTAATCCAGAATGTGATTTATTTTGTTCTTTTTCTTGAAATTTTTTACTTAGCTATTATTTATAAGATGACATATATATTTAAACTGTATAATAAATAAAAATTGACCATTGTATTTATGATTAATATTTATCTGTATATACAGTATAATATATAAATGTCTAAATTTATATATTTTAATATAGAACTGTCGACTGTACGTACACTTGATGATAGATTCAGTTATGTTGACTGTTTGGGATTTAAGAGCTTAGGAAAGCTCGTCACGTGACTTACGTAGCTAACGCAATCAACTACCCCAAAAAAAGAAAAGAAAAAGGAAAAGAAGAGTATAAGAAGAAATCGAGTTGACGTTGTTTTTGATTGCTATACCGCGACTTTTGTTATACCCTCTCTACTGGTTACAACTACTATACACTTGGTGAAACCTTTAGAAACTCTAACTGTGTTTATGTGCCAACAAATTGACTAGAATTTTGTACAATTTGTACGGTACACATAACATAAAATCAATGTTAGAATACGCAATACAGTATAGTGGAAAAAAAAAAACTTTTAGAGTATATTTTTTTATACAAACAACAAAAGGATGATAAAAAAAAAGTTTTTTTGAGTGACTTTGTTTTTCAAAAATTATATTTTGTCAGTTTATTACTTTTAATTTTGATTAAAAGCTAAAAAGAAATTCTTTGTTTTTGTGTTTGTATATATATGGCTTTGAATTAATTTTCCTTTTTTTTTTTTTTTTTATTAATTACAAATGAGTTTTATATTTTTGTTAAAAGAAATTATTCATTGAATATTTTGTTTGTGACTCATGTGAATATCGTAATGTATTTCATAATAAAAAGTCAAGGGTGACAACTTTTTTTTATATGAAAAGAAGAAGAAACATGAAAAGCTTTCCTATATACACCTATAAAGAATCTTATTTTAATATGATATATTTAAAATAGGCTTTTATATAAAAATATAAATCTCTCTTGTAAAAGTAAATTTAGAATAAACGAAAAAAATATATATAAAAAAGTTGACATCATATTTATCTCGTTAATTACTTTTATTTTTTGGGGAACAAAAGCAACGTAAAACTGTCAATATCAGACTTGTTAAAAAAATTAATGAATATTATCATCACAATAAAGAAAAATTAATATTTTACAGAATAAAGATAACAAATTATATTTATATGAGCTTGTTCTGTAAAGTATAGTAAATCTCATTTACAGTGATTGGCTGACCAACAAAATAAGACATATTCATTGGTTGATCTTGTTTTTTGAGCCGATAAAAGTGAGTCATGTTGAGAATGGAACTTTTTTTTTTTTATGAATTTTCATTCATTCTTTTCAAGTTCAAAGTTCTAAACGAAGAAATAACAATGATCAACCGCATATATATTAACGAAGTAAACAGGTAATGACGTCATAAGCAGATGTTTTTAACAAAGGAAAATTTTCGAAGCTGGCTCAAGAGTTGTGTGTAGTTTATAGAACGAGCTATGGTTAATTTTTAATATTCACGTATAACTAGAGTTTGACATTAGCTTTTGATAACAAAATTGATTCTTGTCTACTGTAAGATTTGCTATATAAGATTCCACTCTTTTCGATACACCATTACCACTACGTGAAACTGTATCACTGGGTTAAATAAATCTAAAAATATGGTTAAGGCAGTAGGTAACTAACTTGAAGCGGAAATAGTCAAACGAGGAACTTTTTTTTCAAAATAATTCTTTCTACGTTAAACAAAACAAATATTATAATTTTCAAATAAAATTGAATGAATTTAAAAAAATGTTTTTAGTTCAGAAAATTTTTTTAATAATAGTTTTAATTAAAAAAATATAATATTCATGATTTAAAAAGTTGGCGCTAAAAATTAAAATTTCAAATTTACATGTTATCTTTAAAGTGGATTAACTTAAATATTTGATCGTGTTTTTATTATGTATTTGAAATAACTAAACTTTTATGTAAAATTTAATCTTTACTTCTTGTTAATTTTATATTTCTTGACCGTTCAGTCTATGAGATATGGTCACCGCCTTAAATTTGACTAAATTTTTAATATATGGATTCATATTAAAGGCTTCGTTCTGTAAGGAGTTTACCTATATACTACGTACGTACTGTACACTGTATGTGCTGAAGTTATGTAAGGAAAGAAAAGCCACAGCCCTCAGAGTTGCGCTTTGATCTCGCAATGTATTGCTAACCCAACTACCATCATTGATTCTTTTAACACGCTTCAAAGTAAGAAAGAAAAAAAAATGAAAGCCACGAGAGATAACGAATTTAATGTAAAAAGGAAGTAGTAAATAATGAAAAAGAAAAAAAAATACACTTAAGCAATAGAAATTATATTACTGCCATGTAATTTTTAATAAAACGTTTAATAAAACCTAATGATTTAATTTAATATTGGTAAATATTAAGTATAAATATAATTGCTTTTAACAACAATAATTTATTATTTTTATTAGTTCTATAAAATTATTAAAGAGATTAAAGTAAATGAATTATTATTACTACTGTATTCCATAGGATTACTGCAAGTTAATGTTTAGGGGATTTTATAGTATTTACAGTAAATGAAACTAGGAAAAATAATATTCTTGTAATTTTTTTTTTTCTGTGGTTACAAAAAGACACAAAAAAATAGGGGGAAACTTTGTAACTGGCTTATATATAAAAATTAATGAATTTAACGATATTAAAAATGAATGGCAGCATATTTATATATACCAGGATTTTAAGTGACATTAGTATACTTTAATTTATTACGTTATCACGGTTTTACTTTGTTTCCTTCATTTCATTATATTATGAAAATAAAATAAAATAAAATAAATTAAACGAGGGGACTTTAGAAATTCAAAACTTTCACACGTTTCCCTCAAATTTTAGTATAGCAATGTAATGTGTTTTTTTTTGTGTGATTTTTTTTATATGCGTGCAAGTAAACGTATTTTATTTTTTGTGGAAGTAAAAAGTAACATTTATACTATATTTTTTTCTTCTCTAAATTTTTTTTATCCACGACTAATTAATTTTTTATGCACCAATAAATTTAATGAAATAACAAAGCAACTGTTTGAAATTACATTTTTTTTTTTTTTGCAGCACAATTTCTCTACCCTTAAAATCAATTTTTGCTGACGCATTTTGTACAAATTTACACAGAAGATATTAGAATGTTAGAGGTTATAAGGGTTGCTTTACTCTATGCGTTTATATGCAGTTGTTATAATTTAAAACAACAGATGTTCCCAATATCATTTTATACTGTGTAATTCAAAAGCTTGCTATGTTATATAATTATATATAACTAAACATTTATACTCACTGTTAAATATATTTACTAAAAATTGCTAAAAAAAATCGTAGCATCGTAAAAATGGATCACAAATATATTGTTTAAAAATAAATATTATTATTATTAGATAAAACTTAGAGCTTTCAATTTCATAAGCTCCAATCTCTGATTTTAACTTTTTTATTATATATATTTTGAAGTACTTTATTTACTGGATCACTTTTCGATTTCACATTATTTCGAATAATCTAAAAATTGTATTTATCGTACATAGTTCAAATTTAAATGAATACTTAGCGTTCAATAATTTAAATGATATTTGATACATACATGACGTATAAATATTAAAATAGTGATCATAATGTAAAACGAGACCATAATACATGTTATCTATATAACATATATATATACATATGTGCACATTATATACTGTACACATAAAAATAGCTTTATATTTACGTATATATCGTATTGAAAAGTCAAGTAAAATCATGGAGTTGATACCATATCCAATTTAGTATAAAAACATCAAGAGCTTTGCGTCAGATAAAACTTCAATATCAATAAACTTTTGGTAGAGAGACATGGAGAGAGAGAAGTGTGTGTGAGTTGTGTGTGTGTGTGTGTGTGTGTGTGTGTGTGTGTGTGTGTGTGTGTGTGTGTGTGTGTGTGTGTGTGTGTGTGTGTGTGTGTGTGTGTGTGTGTGTGTGTGTGTGTGAGAGACATGGAGAGAGAGAAGTGTGTGTGAGTTGTGTGTGTGAGTTGTGTGTGTGTGTGTGTGTGTGTGTGTGTGTGTGTGTGTGTGTGTGTGTGTGTGTGTGTGTGTGTGTGTGTGTGTGTGTGTGTGTGTGTGTGTGTGTGTGTGTGTGTGTGTGTGTGTGTGTGTGTGTGTGTGTGTGTGTGTGTGTGTGTGTGTGTGTGTGTGTGTGTGTGTGTGTGTGTGTGTGTGTGTGTGTGTGTGTGTGTGTGTGTGTGTGTGTGTGTGTGTGTGTGTGTGTGTGTGTGTGTGTGTGTGTGTGTGTGTGTGTGTGTGTGTGTGTGTGTGTGTGTGTGTGTGTGTGTGTGTGTGTGAGTTGTGTGTGTGTGTGTGTGTGTGTGTGTGTGTGTGTGTGTGTGTGTGTGTGTGTGTGTGTGTGTGTGTGTGTGTGTGTGTGAGAGAGAGAGAGAGAGAGAGAGAGAGAGAGAGAGAGAGAGAGAGAGAGAGAGAGAGAGAGAGAGAGAGAGAGAGAGAGAGAGAGAGAGAGATTTTGCAGGTGTAAACAGATGTTCTTCACATAAAGTAAGAAAGAAATAAAAACTATCAAGAAAGAAAGCCAATACGTCAAGAAAAAAAAATGTCAAAATTTATATAAAAAACATCTACTTGGAACGAATTTAAATGTTCTTTTTTAACATTGAGTTCTTAAAGTACTTAAGCTCATGCAAATATCACTACAACAAAGGTAAAAAAAAAAAAAAAAAAAAAAAAGTTTGAAACAAAAAAATGAAACAAAACTTTTTGATTTTCTATTTCACAATACAAAATATTGCAATTTCAAGTTCATTTACGATATGATTAATATACATTCTCATGAGAAATTATTAACATAATTTATTTTGCTACTTAATTACTTTTTTCTTCATAATAATTTTTTTGACATACGCGTATATATATATATTTTTATTTTAAATTAGTATTAAAATTTTATATCATACTTTATTATTCATGACATATACAACATAATATATATATATTTTAAAATATAGCATAAAATTGTAAAAGTTTTGCCATTTCTATGCATGCATGTAATTAACATGATTTAACATAATGTAACAGAGCTAAAAATAAAAATGAATAATTAAGTAGGTAATTTACACTTGTATGTGTAACTAGTAGTAGAAGTAGTAGAGTAGTTGTAGAAAGTAGCCAAAAAGGTTCATTTATTTTAAAGTCCACTTTCTGTTGAGTTTATAATAACATGAGGGTGCAAGTTGACTTTGTGTACATTAAGGACCGACGGCAACTTCCTTACCTTTTCTGACAACATACAAGTGGGCTTTATTTTCTGTATACTTTGAAAAGAGGTTGGGGAATTTATACCTAATTAAATTGTAAGCAAGTTTTATTCATTTATTTTTCTCAGACATTGATTAGATTTATATTTATAAAAATAAATAATATATTTTTTTTATTTATTTATTTATTATTATTTTTTGCTTTCACTAAACTTCATAGATGTACACCTCTGGCCAAAAGTTTAAGAACGGGGCATTGGTGGCCGCTGCGTTTTCTCATAAAGATAGCATATAGGGTGGTTGCGGGTTGCCTATACAAATTGTTCTCAAACTTTTGGCCAGAACTGTACTTAGAAACCCCTGTGTTTTATTTTGTATGGGTTTATCCAAAACGCGTCGGCTACGGCCTATAGTAAACATCCCGGCATTCACTATAACAGGAAACCGTGGAAACCCTCAGTCAGGATGGTCGTATGGTGCCTCCCAAATCTGCAAACTAGCTTGTTGCCATCGCCAAGCTTTCGTAAAAGCTTGGTCGTTGGCTGGGATCGAACCAGTGACTTCTTAAATGCAAGTCAGAAGCGTGAACCACCATGGAGACGTTATAATAAAGTATATATTATAATATTTTAAATACACTGACTTTACTATATACAATAATATAGTAATATAAAACGTTATAAATTTGACCTAACTTTCCGTACCTAATTCTGTGTATAATATAACGTATAAAATACTCTTATACACGCTAGATAAAATTATTATCGTAATCCTCTTTTCTGCATAGCCAGATTCTAATTCTATATAACGATGTATTTCATCTTTTAATTACTTGTTTGCATTGGTTTAAACATTTCATTGTTGTATTATTTTGACAGAAATATTACTCATGATTTAATCTATAAATTTCTATACATATATATTAAATCATTTCTCTGTTGTTAATTGTAAACAAGGAGCACAACTTTAGGTATAATACGTTTTGTGTTATCAATTTTCTCTTTCAATGCATAAATAAAATTTTATTCGATAAGTTTTTTTTTTTCTTTTAAAGTAATTAGAAAGGATTGAGATTTTTTTTTATAATAAGATATTAAACTAAAAAGAAGATTATTTCAAGAGTTATCAATCTATCACGTTTATATAACAGAAAGAAAGAAATTATCAAAATATTCTATGCTTTGCAAAATATCAATTTGTACGTACGTATATATACATCAAAAGGTTTTTATTTTTTTCTTAATTCTTTCAACATAATTATGAAAGTGAAATTTCAAATTAAACAAAGATTTTATTTTGTTATTTCAGAAAGAAAGAAAGAGAGAGAGAGAGAGAGAGAGAGAGAGAGAGAGAGAGAGAGAGAGAGAGAGAGAGAGAGAGAGAGAGAGAGAGAGAGAGAGAGAGAGAGAGAGAACGAGAGAGTGAGAGGGAGGGAGAAACGATTGTCTCATTAGTATTTCTTTCTTAAACTTGAGATTTGTATCATTTAGCAAGGCTGTTAATTGCACGCCCTTCAGCCATAGTTGCTAACAATGAAACGAAAGAGAAAGCGTGCGAGAGAACGAACGACAGAAAGAGAGATGGAGGGAGAATTTTAACATTCAAAGACGAGCTATTCATATACCCCCTGCGTTGTATCAATTTATTTATTAATTACTATCAAAATCAAAGTTGATTTAAATAAATTTTACATTTGTCAAATTCAATGACATAAATATAAATTTCTTATATTTATAATATATATTATTTTAAATTATTTAAATATAATAAATATTGCTTTTCTGATTTTTATAACACATTAAAACTTTTTAATATGAAATACTATTGCAATTGGCAATAGCTTTATATATATGTTTTGCCATGAAACAGTTTTAAATTTAAACACAAGGCAAGTTTGTATCCTTCTTATTGATCAACAATGTTGTTTGAATATCTTACAATGTATAAAATTTTGTATTCTTTATTCAAATTATTTTATTCTGAATGTTTATCGAGTTAAAGAAGAAAAAAAAATGAAGCAAAGTATGAACTTTATGTTAAAATTATTCTACTTGTAAACATAACGAATTACAATTATTTTCACATTAGTGAGATCTCTGGAAAGTACACATTTTTGGATTATAAGAGTGAGATCAGAAAAGTACAAATTCTTTGATCCAAAAGTGAGCACACGTTGTAATAACTCAATCTCAACACTTAAACCATACCGAGCTGGTATGTCCGAGTGGTGAAGGCAGCTGACTCGCAACTCTGTACTCCTCACCGAGTATAGGTTCGAGCCACTGCTGGGTGCGTACGTGAAGTGTGAGAGCACAACACGTTGCACGATGCATGTTTACATGCATTCCATGACGACGCACAGCATTCGGGAGGTGTATGATTGATGAGATTGTACCGACCAGCCTGCCTAGATGTTTCCACGGTTTCTCTAGGCTGTCATGGCGAATGCCGCGCTGTGTACTTACGCCGTGGCCAGCCCGTGTGTGCTTTTCCATTAATTGGAAAGTCCTTACCTGTCGATAAGACAATGTCTTGACTGGGACTGGGATTGGTGTATAGTACAATAACACAATATGGCAAAAAAAAAAAAAAAAAAAAAAAAAAAAAAAGTTGAGCTGGTGAAAAAAAAAAGCATTGCTATCACAATATAATCACAAAAAGTGGAGCCAGCATTGACTTTACAGAACCAGCTCTGGTTATCCTGTGAACATTCGAAACAGGTAACTTAATAAAACAAAAGCAATAACATGGTTTATAATCATACCCCCCCCCCTTTTTTTTTAGAGTGTTGTTGGAATTATATGATTTTAACAAAGAGAGCATTTTTTAAGTGTTAAAAATGCAGTTTAAAATTTCAATCTGATATTTAAATTAAAAACTTTTGAAAACACAATAATGCTGTTCGTAAACCCTGTTCTCTTGCACCAAAAAATGCGCACTGTATTTGAATAACCAAAGGCGATCGTCATTTTAGGAGCAGAGAACAGGGTTTACGAACAGCATTAATGCAAATAAAATTTTAGTAAAATTATATGAATGCATTTTACATAACATTATATTTGATATTTTTTTAATTCAAACATATCCAAAGGCTGTATTTTACCTTTTTTTAACCATTCTTTATATTTAAGTGCTATTTTTACTCTTTTTACTATTTACTATTTTTACCAAAAAAAACAACAACTTTCAAACCATTATTTGTAACCACGAGAGATATAGCAAGGGTATCAAAATTTTACGTGTTGAAAAGCTTATAAATTAAGTATTTATCAAGACTACTATACTTTAGTCTTTTAGACTAAGGGAGAAGATAATTTTTGTATATAAACAACACAAAGTATTATATTATGCACTCTCGGTTTGTAACAGCATTATCTTCATAAAATAATAAATTTTACCAAAAGTAAGCTCTTGGTATTTCAATATAAATATTAAAAAAAAAAGTTAATGTAATATTAGCTTTTCCTAGTTGTAAGAGACTTTTTTTAGAGTGTTTTTATTTTATTTTCTTCTTCCTTATTTTTTTTTTCTCAAATTCTTATTTTCAATTATTTTTAGCATGATATTAAATATAATTTGATGGAAAATTTTGATTTAGTTGGAATTTTTCTATTAAAAATTCATTTATAACAAAATATATGATGCGACATTATTTAATAATAAAATTTTACGTTATATTATTTAAGAAAAATACATCGATTTTGAAGGATTAAAACCTCTTATCTCAAACTAGATTTCTTAATAATTTACGACAATTTTGAAATGGTCAATATATTTTTTAAATAGAATAGCTATAAAACTGTACGATGATAAAAATTTTGATATTTAATTTTAAATAAATGAGTCTTTCATTTATAACTTTTTAGTAATAAAAAAAAAATCGTAATAAATAATTTTTAGGTATTATGTGTGAGGTGAGGTGGGACTGGGATTGGTGTATAGCACGATAACACAATATGGCAAGCAAAAAAAAAAAAAAAAAAAAGACATTTATAAATACCTTAGATTAAATTAGCTCATATGTGATTACATTTATAACTCCATGCTTTTATAATTGATTACAATATCTAAAATATTTAAATTTTAAAGGCGTAGAAAACTTTCGAAAAAAAAAACGTCTAATATCCCAACATACTTAAATATCAACGTTGATTTGACCTGAGTCATTGATTTTTAATTTATTTTTCAGTCACAAAATGGCAGATGCGACTTTATGACATCACAGCATGCTTATTTCCATGAGCGTTTACCAGTGAGATGTGACGTCATACACCCGCAACTGCCATATTCATTTTGTGAATGGGAATTTTTTAGAAATCAATGACTTCTGCCAAATCAACGTTGAAATTTAGGATGTTAGGATTCCTAACATCCTAAATTAGGATATTAGACATGTTTTTTTGTTGGAAGTGTTCTACGGCTTTAATATTTTATATAATATATATATTTACAAAAATTAATATATTACCATTAAATTTATTAATTTATTAAAACAATATTACTCTAAACTATAACAAAATATAATCATTTGAGTTTTATATTTATATATTTAAAAAAAATTAAATCGATATAAATAAAAAAATAAACACTATATGAACATGTTAATTCTGTTATTAATTAATGATTGTAATCTAAAAATCAGATTGTTTATATAGTTTATATTTATTGAGTATAAAAAATAAGCAAACAGTATTATATAAAAAAAAAATACATATATTAGTAAAAATATTGCTCATAATTGAACAGTAAAACCTTCATACGCTTCACCAGGTTTAAACCAGACTTTTGATCAATATTATTCAATAATTTGATCTCATGTACAGTCGAAAACAAATAAAAGGTTACAATTTAAACTTATTCCTCATTTGCGCGCCTCATACATAAATTTACATAAAACTCACTCACGCTCAAGTGATATGTAACGTTATCATATCACCCAAGATACTACTTACAAGATAAGGACACGCTTGGCCAATTTGGACCACCGCGAAATTTAAAATCAGCCTCTAAGCCAATAAGAACCCGAGTTGAAGGTCACTTGATCAAAATAGACCAATCACAACTGCGCTAAGATTAACATGGAACCAGTTGGAGTTCCTATCTTGTATGTAGTATCTTATATCACCTCTAGTGAGTTTTTCATACATTTTTTTGAAAGAGCGTAAATATTAGGTTAAAATCTTGTTCTCGGCACATAATATTTGAGGCTCGCAAATGAGGAATAAGTTTAAATTGTAACCTTTTATTTGTCTTCGACTGTACTTTATAAATAAATGAGAATGTTGTTATATGATATACATACTTCGATAAGAATTTTAATGATGACATATTATTTTTATAATGTTTGATTCGATATTGTAATGACTTCATAAATAAATTAATAATCATATAACAATTTTAGTATTATAGAAAATTTATATTTTTTAAAAATATTTTATTATTACATTTTTTAAATATTTCAGAGAAGAATATTTATTTTAATTTTATTAAACTTTGACAATGTATATTATTATATTTTTTTATACTTTAATTTCTTTAAATAAAATATAAAATTGATATATTCTTTGCTATCAACTTTGTAACTAATTGGATTGCTTATTAGTTGGCTTCAATGGATCACATGTCATATTGTAGTTAACTTGTTATAGTTAAGAAATATACGTAGATGCCATGATACAAACTTTTACTCTACTTTTAGTAACTAATGGTATACAACAGAAGATACAGTCAACCTGACCTGATGGGTGACTTTGAACAACCAATTATCTCTACTTCGGGTACTAATTTCAAAAAATTTATAAATAACATTAAAGGAATAGACCAGAGAAAAACATATAGGCATTTATAACACCAAACACTTGATGGGACTTACATAAATACGTAGCTTTAGTTTGTCTAAAAACCCAACTGTAGCTCCGAAGCAGTGATCAGAAATTTCAATTTATGCAACCCGCACAACATTTTCATACTAATTTTTGCACTTTCTGACGTCATAAACATGAAAAGTCACGTAAATTGCATACTTTACAGTATTTTCACACTCTGTAGTGGGGCTATATTAACATTCTAAAATTTGGCAACTGTTTTGAAGATCCCAATTCGGGTTTATTCATTAAAAAGCACATGTTGTTTTATGTGATCTATGGCTTTAAGATCAAAAGCAAATTTAAACTATAGAGGAACATTTTTCAAATTTGTAAGATGAGACATGAAGACAGACATAATAATAGGGCGTTTAAAGTTACTCCGGGCGTTCAGAGTCACCTGTTTTATATTATAGAGACCATGCATTCATTTTAAAGTCAACGCCATGTATAGGATCACTTAATAACATGGAACGCATAGGAAAATTACTCATTTTGGCAGTTTAAAAATACTAAGCATTATTTTTGAAAGCATTGATGCTGTTATAGATTGAATTAATATCTTAAGTATTTGAGACAAATAATAATAACAAAATATAAACTGATTTCCCAAAGAATGTATCCAAAAACAAAGTTCGGCCTATGCTGAGTAATGTTATTCATTACTCCAAGTAAGGCTTCCAAGTTCATTAAATATGGCGTCATGCGCATACATATAAGATTTTATTACTTTCCATGTCATTGCAGAGTAGAGCAAGTCATACCATACATCTTTCACTGCATCTCTCAAAGTGACACTGTAGTTATTCAATCAAAATGTAATGAGATCACTCATTATGTCAATTAGAGAATATAATTAGGTTACATTTGCATTATATTATATATTTAATGATACATAGCATGAAACACTGTAAAGCATACTTTCAAGCAAGTAATTTATAATTCGTATTGCTATATATGCAGACTTTAATTACGTGGTACTGATATTTCCATGAGTTACTTGTATGTACCTGATTTATAGTTTTTTTTAAGTAACAATCAAAATGCAGGAGATAATTAAAGCCATAGACCACATAAAACAACATGTGCTTTTTAATGAATAAACACGAAATGGGATCTTGAAAACTGTTGACAATTTTTACGTAAATGTTAATGTAGCCCCTTGAGAGAGCGTGAAAATAATGTCAAGTATGCAATTTATATGACTATTCATTCCATTACTCAATTACTATTTTAGTGTAAAAGATTCTCAATTTTCTTTTTTCTTTCTCAAAGTTTTATAAAATGTATATATATTATCACTTAAAAATTTAAATAAGAGAAAAGATATTTTTTCTAATAAAATTTTGTACTATTAAATTATAGTTAAAATTTTAATCAATTTAATTATAAAATATATCTAACATTATATGTCAAACATTACTAATATCTATTGTAACTGACTGTACTGTAAAACAGTTGGGTTAAATTGAGAGGTTGTTATGCCTGATTTCGCCCAATAAAAGCCGTTAATTATTATTATTATTATTATTCATGTTTATGACGTTAGAAACATGCAAAAATTGGTATGAAAATGTTGTGCGGGTTGCATAAATTGAAATTTCTGACCACTGCTACGGAGCTACAGTTGGGTTTTGAGACAAACTAAAATTATTTAAGTCCCATCAAGTGTTTTGTTATATAAATGCTTATGTTTTTCTCTAGTCTATTCTAGAGTACTCTAGTCTATTCCTTTAATTTTTATCAACGAATCACTTAGCGCATTTCTTTATTTTATTATATGAAAGTAGTATACACAAATTTGGGCGTACTTTCACATTTAAAAGAAGCTTTAAATTATTCAAAGTAATTATGGGTAATTTTTGTAGCTAAATTTCTAAGGATGTAGACGTAGGAGCAATAAACGTAACTATATGAACTCAAGTGACTATTTTCTTGTCAGTTTGTCTCGAGGCAGCAACTGCACAGCTCACCTGCAGCGGTACTAAAACGATAAAACAATATCAGCACATAAAATAAAAAAAACAAATTTTTATTTTATACATAAAACAGTAATAAAAACATAAATGTGTAAGAAACATGAATCTTTATATTTTTATGTTATTCATTTTTTTTATATATAATTATAGACTACTCATAGTCTCTCCATAAAAATGTCAACAATTTTAAGATGAAGAAATGATTAATTTATTATTTTATCATAAAATTTAGATTTAATGACTAAACAATATTTTATAAACATAAAAACAATAATAAAAATTCTTTTATTTAATGTCTGTGTAGTGATTGTTTTACTTTTTCTTTATAATTTATTATTGTTAAGACTATAAAATAAAAAGACAATATAAAAATGCAAAGGAAAGGAAGTTAGTAAAATGTATTGATCAACATTAGAGAGACACCCTAGTGGAAGCTTGGTGTGTTGCAGCTTACAATAATAAACACTAGAAAACATAAAAATCTCAAGAGTTGAGAGTATAAAAACAAAGGTATTGTTATAAGAAATAATCTTTGTTCTAACAATACTAGAAGTGAGATTGATTACTTTGTTGAAGGATAAGACAACATTAAACAGCTTCAACTATGTTTTTCTTCAAATATATTATAAATATATATAATTAATAATTATGTACACACACACACACACACACACACACACACACACACACACACACACACACACACACACACACACACACACACACACACACACACACACACACACACACACACACACACACACACACACACACTCATACACACACACACAGACACAGACACACACACAAACAATTTTACAACTTTTAAGATTAAAATAAACACACGTGTAATAATTATGATAGAGAGCTCATTTACAGCATAATTTCTTTAATACAACATAATTTATGCTATATTGCATCAAAACAATGTTACAAAAAGCATAAATATTGTAACGAAAACTACGCATAACTATTTATGAAATTTTATTATCTAAAATGTTCTACAAAATTAAAAATAATACAGAGAATTAAATGGTTTTATGTGAATAAGTTGTAAAAATAATTTAAATTAGTAATTTAGTTTCTGTTATATAAAAAATCAAATTTTAATAAAAAATTTCAATTTTTTTCTTTTTTCTTTAATTTAAATGAAAAATAAAATAATAAATTTATGGTATATAAAGCAAAACAATTAATTTGTGAAAGCAACAAAGTACTTTTTTTTGTGTCTTGTGTGTATGAATCAACCGATGCTTTGCTTTGTCTTTTTGTGTTTTTGAGATAATAACAATAAAAGTCGCATTTATGCTACAATAACATAAATGCAGCATAAATTACGTAATAATTTATTTCCAATTGAATGTAATACATTCTATAAAAACTTGAAAAAAAAAAAAAAAAAACGTGATTTTACGTGCGATATTGTAAAGGTTAAATAAAAAAGTTTAAACTTGAATCTGTTGTTAAAAAAAGTTCAAATTGATAAGTTTTTGGTGTTGACTTAAACTTTTGGTAGAATACCCACTACAAACGTGATAACTATTCATTTTATATTGTTAGTGTAACTCCATTTAACAGTACGCTATATAACATTCAGTATGTGCCCTTTAACATCATCGGAATATAAATTATTGACACAAATAAGTGTTTATCATAATAAAACCCGATGACATTTTAAAAACTTTAACTTTAAAACAATCTTTTTTTTTTTTAGCTTTAAATTTATAAGTTAAAATTATAATAACAATATGGAATAACGTTTAATCTTTCTTTTCTTTCATACACATGTAAATTGTGAATGGAATAATTTTTCTCTCAAAATTATTACATAATGTACCATTGTTAATAGTACCGACTAACATACAGATTGAAACAAAACCATTGCGTTTGAAAATTTAAATTACAAATATTCTCTCAATTTGAAAATTTAAATGTTTTTATATTCGAAAATAGTAATCAATTTTATTTTAAATCATAAATAAATTTAAAAAAACATGAAATAAAATGAAAAAGTTTAATTAAGTGAATATATGAATATTATATATCTATATATATATATGTTAGCTTCCAGAAGCGAATTCGCTCCGGAAGCGGAAAATATGGTCAGAACGCGTTGGGACCACGTATGTGGTTTCGTAACGCGAAATTCGTGTTGGGAGCATGGTAAATTTAATCCCAACGCGTTGAGATGAAGTTGAAAATTTTCAACGTGACGGGATCAAATTTGAAATCTTATGACGCGTTAGGAACATGCAAAATTGTTCTCAATGCGTTGGGACCAAAATTGAAATTTCACAACGCGTTTCGGTACAATAATATAATTATGTGTATAAAATATTACCAAATAAATAAAAATAATACTAAAAAAACAAACGATAATTAGAGCTACATATATAAATATTTATAGCAAAAATTTTTAAATAAAAATAAAACTATAATTTTATTTAGTAAAATAATCAAAAGCCGAAAAGGAACTTTTCTCAATTCAAAATTTTATGTGATATGATTTAAGACTTTGCTATTATTACTTATATGTATTATTATTATTAATTTTGTTGGTATGTGAAATAAATACTTTTATTTTTCATTATTTAAAATCAGTTTTAAAAAAGGCGTGTTCTCTCTCTCTCTCTGTCCTTTTCTTCGAGAGAAGATACCTTAGCAAATATTTGAGTTAAGAAAAATTGTTAATATTTGACTTTTGATTATTTTATTAAATAAAATGATAGTTTTTTTTTTAATTTTGCTAAAAAAATAAAGAAATTTTATATTGCTCTAATTATCGTTTGTTTTTTATTATTATTTTTATTTATTTGGTAATACTTTATACACATAATTATCATATTGTACCGAAAACGCGTTATGAAATTTCAATTTTGGTCCCAACGCATTGAGAACAATTTTGCATGTTCCTAACGCGTCATAAGATTTCAAATTTGATCCCGTCACGTTGAAAATTTTCAACTTGATCTCAACGCGTTGGGATTAAATTTACCATGCTCCCAACACGAATTTCGCGTTACAAAGCCTCATACGTGGTCCCAACGCGTTCTGACCATATTTTCCGCTTCCGGAGCGAATTCGCTTCTGGAAGCTAACACATATATATATATATATATATATATATATATATATATATATATATATATATATATATATATATATATCAACACACACACACACACACACACACACACACACACACACACACACACACACACACACACACACACACACACACACACACACACACACACACACACACACACACACACACACACACACACACACACACACATTCATACATGCTAATTTTAAAATGTGTTAAAGGTTATAATTAATATGTGAATTCATTTGAATGAAATAAAAAAAACACGTTACATTGGTGTAACCTGGTGTAATTACACGTCACAAAATACAAGAGTAATATATTTTCTGTACTAATTGGATAGAATATACAAAATATTCACATGCAAGCTTAGAAAAATATAACCCATTATTTTTTTTACTGTTTTAATATACTCTCTACTTTATGCTTACAAAAACAATTTTTTTTTATATTATATTTTATATATTTTTTACATTTTTTTTATATATATATGCACGTTTTATGATAAAGTTTGTTTTATTTAAATGTTATTTCAAGTTTCTGTATTTTTAGATTTTTTTTTCTTCTTAATTTTAAAACTTTTTTTTTTAACTTTAAAAAAATATAACAGTTGACATTTTATTGATTTTAAAAAAGTAGATGGTGGAATGCATTTGAATACCAGAGGACACTTGAAATGATGTATGGTTATAATCAGTGCCAACGAGAGAGAGAGAGAGAGTTATCATTTTACTCAACTCGACAAGTGTAAAAATTCTATAGCAACGTTTACTCAACTACTACTTTAAAAATAAAATAACATATTGTATTTTTGTATTATAAATAGTTTTAGAGTATAGAAATAACTTTACGTTGTAAAGTTATAAATTGCTTTCTGAACTTCATCCGCATGTTCATAGTTGAAAAATGTCAGAACCATACTATAACTTATTGTAAAGCGTACTTTTATACTTGAATAGTTCAGTACTATCTTTAAATTCATTAAAAACTTTTAAATAAATAATATATAAAAAAATAAACACAAAACAGCAATAACTTATTCAAAACTATTGTTAAACATACAGAGAATGATAAATTAAAATAAAATACTCTTTTTTTAATACTTTTTTTTTCATTTACACAAAATTTATAATATCATGTAAATCAAATAAATCAAAATTAAATCTATATATATATATATATATATATATATATATATATATATATATATATATATATATATATATATATATATATATATATATATATATATATATATATATATATATATAACCTACAATACCATACTAAATTTTATCAATCAACTGTCTTCCTATAGGAAATGTAGAATAAATTTATTTATTTTAAAATTCATGAGGCCAAAAAATCAATAAAACAATGCGTTCAACTTGGATGAGTAAACATCACGTCTCTGATCAAGCATTCTTCATATTTAAAAATATTCTAAACATTTTTTTTTTAATATAAATTTTTCAAACGTTTTCTGATGTGAAGAAATAATAAAAAAAGACTTCCAATATTATTAATATATATATATATATATATATATATATATATATATATATATATATATATATATATATATATATATATAAATATATATTTTCTTTTGGCAAAAAAAAAAAAAAAAAAAGTTTTCTTTATAAATTGGCAAGATAAAAAAAACTGATTATGTAATTTTTTTTTTACATTTGAAAAGGAAATTTTTAAATTAAATGTAAATCAAATTACTTCTTTTCTCTTTTTATCGCAGTTTTTGATTAGTGATATTAAAATTGTACCGAACATTGTTTTAACTTGATTATTCATCATGTTCTATTTCTGTCGTGATTTGAATTCTCTTTAGGGTCGATAAAAATACTAAGAAATTTTCATTCTTCTCCTTTCCAATATATCTATAAAACCAATTATCGATAGGGATAAAGATTTTTTTTGTGGTAAATTAAAAGAAATTTGATATGATTATATGTAAAATGAATGAAAATGGAAATTTTAGGTTATGAAAATTTTTATTAAATTGATTCATCAAAATTTAAGCTTTTTTATTATTCTACATAATATTTCTGCTTGAAATAATACTATAAAATATTTAGATTGGGACAATTTGTATAATTTAAAAATAAAAAAAAAATCATATTTTATTATTGAAAATTTTCAATAAATGCAAATCAGCATTTTTGATGGATTGATTGAAGATAAAAGAAAACGTTTTTTTCTACTTGATTAATTCAAAAGCATCGCTTGACTTATTATTTTTATTTTATTGTTTTTAAAAAAATTGTTTGAAAAAAAAATTCTTTTGTTGTTGTTCGTATTTTGTTCTTTTTCTTTTTTTAGAGTTTAAATAAAAAAAAAAATAAAAAATTGTTCCTAAAATTTGTTATTATATATATATTTATATATCAGTATTATCAAATATTTTTTAAGGGACAAAAGAAACGGATAAACAATAACAAAGTTTCAAATTTCCTCAAGATTTTTAATTTTAGACTTACTTGAACAGCAAAAAATAATTTTGAAAATAAAAGTTCATTATACTTTGTCAATAACTTTAAGAATACTCAAGGTAACTTTATGATATGATATAGAAAAGTTAAAGATTTTTTTATTATTAATTTTTCAAACAATTAACTTGATCAACATTGAATTTTTTACAACCTAATTATTTAAATCTGTATATTTCTTAACACTAAAAATATGGTGGGAATATTTGAATGGTAGAACATTGTAATGTTGCGTTGTGCTCTATACAATTGTCACATATATATATATATATATATATATATATATATATATATATATATATATATATATATATATATATATATATATATATATATATATATATATATATATATATATATATATATATATAGTTGGTGGCAATCTGTATATTACAAACATGCTCGCGAGGGGCAAAGGTGTAGGTCTTGTTGTTACCTGAGCGCAAGGATTCTGAGTGTTTACATCATGTATTATTATTGTTTCTGATCTTTAGTCAGCTTTATCAGTATGATAAGAATAGCTAGTTCAAATAGTTCAAATAGCTATCAAACGTATCGCAATGTTCCCTCTAGAGACGTAAATTTAACTCGTGTCTAAAGAATCAGCCGATAGTCGGAAGACATGTAAGGGACAATGTCAAGATAGGTTAGCGTTTTGCCTAGATGTTTCCACGGTTTCTCTAAGCTGTCATGGCGAATGCCGGGCTGTGTACTTAGGCCGTGGCCGGTTCGTGTGTGCTTTTCCATTAATTGGAAAGTTCTTACCTGTCTATAAGACAATGTCTTTACTGGGACTGGGATTGGCAATATGGGATAACACAATATGGCAAGCAAAAAAAAAAAAAGTCTTGTTTTATAAACTTGAATTGAAACCTAGATAAAATTAAGCATCGTGCCCAGCAACCAGCATCGTGCATCACACGCACAAAGTAAATCAAACTTAAATTATATTCTTAACCCCCAAGATAAAAGAAGAAAAACGTATAACAAATTTCAAATGTTCATTCTCTAGTAAGATTTAAAAGGGTTTAAGAAGTGTGCAAAAAATGTAATTAGGATAACACAAAAATATATTTCACATTACATATAAGTACTATATACAAAAAAGCTCAGATTTTTATGGGCTATCTTAGTAAAAAAAATCTTGTTAGTATAAAAAAAAAACTGTAGTAAATTGATCGTTTTTCTTGCACGGTGAAGTTTTTAGATTGTGCGAGGAATATACAATGTGGAATGGCGAGTCCCAACCTCATGACTCTTCGTGCGCAAAATGTCCCATGAGACTCGTTGCTGGTTGCCTAAACTATCCAGGCGTAAGCTGTGCATCGTATATAATATGGAAATGTAACAAATATAGCTCAACTCTGCTTTTATACTAATGCAATTACATATTTCATTCTTTATATATCTCTCTTTATTTTTTAAAAAATATTAAATTTAAATAATATTTTCAATTACAACAAAAATTAATCTATCATAAAATTTTATAATTTTAATGACATTTTGATTAATTTTCATTAATACGTATACATGAACACAATAATTATTATTACATAATTTGTTTTGTTCAAAATAAGATTAACGATATCAAAAACTAAAATATTATATTTTTTACGCTTTCTTTTTAGCTTTTCTCTTGTTATTTTTATTTTTATATAACTATAATTTTAAATGGGATTATTTTTTTTTTATTAACAAAATCTTTTGTAAGAAAAATTTCCTGCTTTTTTCCCTCTCTTTTTCCACCTCCAGCAGAGTTGGTGAGTTGGTGTAGTGTATTGTTGCGATGTGAGAGCACACAATGGCAAGCTAACAATGTTCAGCAAAGACTGTCGCTCGCTCGCTCGCTTTCACTTTTGGTATTAGAGCATCTTCCATCACAGCAGAACACAGTGAGAGGAAGGAAAAAAAAAGTAATGAAATGTCAATATTTTTGATAATAGAATATATTTCATATCACGAAATAAATATAGCCATCTTGCAACGAGGGAAAAAATAAACTTGTTTGCTCGTTTCACCTTTTTTTTTTTCTCCTAAGAAAGTAAATTATAAAGTAACATTTGAAATACTTTGATTTTTTCTTATTGTACTTACACTATATATATTTTTATAAGTTTTCTTTAACACGTTTTAATTTTAAAATATTTTCTAAAATTTGTTATTAGTTACTGAAGAAGAAATTTATGTTTCTTTTTTTACGTAATAAATACCACAGAAAATGTATTTAAGAAAATTATGTGGTAACTTTTATTTTGTTTAAAAGAAAAAAAAAAAGTTTAAGAAATAAAAATTTCATACTTTAAGTTGATGTCTCAAGCTTCTATAGCTCTTCTTTTTAATATGCAAAAAGCAGAGAGAATTTCTCATTTTAATCAAAGTCAACCTCTATTTATAGCATTTTGTTGGAACCATAATCCCATCAGTAGGCAACGCTTTTGTCAATCCTGACAGCAGATATAAAACCTCTCAACAAATTTAATATAATTATAAATGTAATCTCAAACACTCTTCAACTTTTTTTTTTCTTAATAAATATATGCATAAGAATAATATAAATTAAGATCAAATGTAATTTATTTTTGTATTACTTTTACTGTATGTTATCTGTTTACATCACGAGCATAATTTAATGAAGAAAAATTATAAGAAGCTACTTTTTTAGTTTTAAAATTTCCCTTTGATTATTCTCAATAACTTAACACACTCACATGCAAACTTGCGCGCACACACACACACGTACACACACAAGCACATGCACATATACAAGCACATGCACATATACAAGCACATGCACATATACAAGCACATGCACATAATATACAAACCAAATTCTTTAAATTATGGTTAACCTTTTGAAACCACTAAAATGCATTCAAAAATTACTCAAGTATTATATTATGTATTTAGTTTTCTTCTACTGAATATAATAATGATAATAATTTCTATTTTCATTAATTTTATTGGGAGGTAGGTTACGTAAATGACAGCACGTTATCAATCTGCTGTTATCCAACGTGGGTAACGTTTCCGTATGAAAATGACACTGTACTGCCATCTACGGTAACGTTTACCTTCTTAAAGGCATAGACAAGAAGAAAACATAAGCATTTATATCACAAAATACTTAATGGGACTTGCATAAATAAAAATATAATTTTGTCTTAAAACCCAACCTTAGCTCGTAGCGCAGTGATAAGAAAATTTCAATTTATGCAAACTGCACAATATTTTCAAACTAATTTTTACCAGTTTCTGACAACATAAACAGAAATATTGACGCAAATTGCATACTTTATATACAGTTTTTTTTACACTCTCTTGTGGGGCCATATTTATTTTCTAAATTCTGGTAAACATTGTCATCAGTTATGTAGATCCCGTTTTAATTGTGTTTAAAATCAAAACACATGTTGTTTCATGATGTCTATGGCTTTAAGTAAAACATTTATAATAATTTCACATGCTCATTTATAAACCGTTTCCTATTTATTTAAAAATACGCTATGTATTTTTATTTATTGAAATTATTAAATTATTATTAATACTGTATATATTTATTGTACTTATATATGAACATGATACAATAAATTGGATGTCAAGTTCAATGCAATTGTATAATTTATTAAAAATATATAATATGTAAAAATAGATTACAGTATATTTCTATTATACAAAAGTTAATAAAGTTACTTTGTGTTTTATCTATTGTTATATTATATAAAGCTATGTAATAATATAAAGTTTACTTCATCGTATAACGCTTTACGATAGATGAACCATTTTCTGTGTATTAATTTTAGTGTGTGTGTGTATATATATATATAAGACGTTAACACCATATCTCACGCTTTGCACGTATAACCAACAATACTTCAATATAACATAGAAAGCAAGGAAAGCAAGGCTTCATCAAAGTTTTACTCTAAAGATGTTACACTTTAGTATACAGTAAACTCTTATCATGAGTTTTTTTCTTCTTCTCAAAATTTCTCTCTTCTCTCTCTCTCTCTCTCTCTCTCTCTCTCTCTCTCTCTCTCTCAACATCTCTTATATAATATAAAATATAATAACGTATTGTGTATCTTTGCTTTTTGTTAACTTTATAACAATAATAGTGTACACTTGACACACTCACTAGCTCTCCAAGAAAGAAAATCTTATTTACTCTAGGACTTTTTTTTTCTTATTGTGAAGTGTCCTTTTATTACTTTTTTTTTTACTTTTGTTGTAAACGTTTTGTTACTTTTTTAATTATTAATTTAGCCATAAGTCTTTAATTAAAATTTTATTAGTTTTGTGTTCGACTTAAAATATATATAAAAATATTGTAAACGACTATTACATTAAAGATTTTTATATGTTAGCATTGGCAAATTTAGATATGAATTATAAACTGAGAATTACGAAAAGTGGACTAAAATATAAATTACGTTAAAGCAACATTTTAACACTTTAAAACATTATTATTATATAATATATGTCTTGCTTTTTCTTCCTTTTATAATACCTCCACTGGGCTTGCGCTTGAGCCAAAGTAAAGGTGAGAGTAATTAAGCACGGAGAGGAGACTGTTAACTCAAAATTATGAGCTATATATTCGACAACAATGACTACCGATAGCAGATACACAAATCCTATAAATTTCAACAAGTAAATATTAACCTGGAGATGGTATTGATATACTATAGGGTGTGTGCGCATGACGTCATAATAAAAGCGCTTCGATATCATAATTGAGCAATGAATAACATTGCTTATAACATAGGACAAACGTGTGTTTTTCCTTTTTTGCTAACTTCTTAGGAAAATAAGTTTTTTTTTTCATTATTATTTTTCTCGTATACTTGAAAACCTAATTCAACTTATTAACATTAGCAATACTCTTACAAATATTGCTAAGATTTTTTTAACTGGAAAAATGTGTAATTTTCCCATATCAGCCTATGTTATTTAGTACTCACTTATGGCGTTGTCTTTAACATGAATGCAACCACCCTATAGTGTCACCTAATCTAAGTGAGACACATCTTTATTGTAATACAGTATGTTTCACCTACATTATTGTACTATATCAACACCTTTTCCACGTTGCAATTAATAGGTTTTACGTACCTGCCATTGCTAAAGGGTGCATTACGAATCCTAACCTATTTGACCTAACACTTTTGAGATATTATGAGCAGCTAAAAAAATGCATTTTAGCAAATCATCAACAATAGCTATTGTTATAATTTGATAAGCTGCTCATCTCATAATAACTCAACAGTGTTTATCTCAAATAAGTTAGGGTTCGTAACGTAACTAAAGTAAGTCAACCATTTTTTTTAGAGTGTAGTATTTTATTTTTCGTGTAGAAACACTCAATAGGTATATCTTGTTTTTTTTTTAATTATGCTATTTAAAAAATAAAGTATATAATAGACTATTAGACTATATTAGTACAAAATATAATTGTATGAAATAGCATTTGCGAGAAATTTACAAAACAAAAATGACAGAGTTTTTATAGCATTAAGTGTAAAAAATAACTATTACTATAACAAGTGAAGATTTCGACAAAACTTAACATTATTATTATTTTCTTTTAAGTGAGAACCTTCATCTTATAAGACTCATTTTAGTATCTAAATCCACACTGTAAACACAAGTGGAAAAGAAGGTAGAAAGTTTACATCCGAAATGGCTTTAAGAACGTTAAAATGACTTCCTGACTAGACACACCAAAGCTTAAATATGTAACAAACAATCTAAGAAGCTTATATCTAAGGATATATTACAAAATTTTAATAATACTGTATAAAGTATACTAAATAAGATTTGTAATAACAACATAATAAAATTAATAATTACGTTTTACAGAGCATTAAAAATTGAATTATTAATTAAAAAGAAGATATAAGTTTAAAAAGTTTTAATTTCTTAAACAAGTATAATAAGAAGAATTTATGTTGTTGTTTTTTTGTTTTTTTTTATTTTTATATAATTATTACTAATAATTTTATACTGTGTTAAGACATTAAAAAACTTTGTTTTTAACTTTTTCTTGTTGTTTTGTTAACTTATATTTTAATAACATGGAGATGCTTATTTATTTAAATATAATCTGTGAAATATGATATTTTTAATATTATAATAAAGACGTTAAAGTCTGCAGATTTCGTAATTTATTATAATTTGCACGTTATTTGTAAACTTAAGTACCTGAAATTTGTGCGCATAGAATATTTATGAAAAGGAAATACTTCAACATATAATGTAAAATTTTCTTAATCTTATTTTTTTCTATCCTTTTGTACATTATGAAGACAAGAATAGTTATAGTTATAGTTCCAACTATAATTTCGTTGAAAAAATTATTAATAAGAAAAGAGAGAGAAAGAGAAAGAAAGAGAGAGAGAGAGAGAGAGAGAGAGAGAGAGAGAGAGAATTAGAAATAAACTTCACCTCCTGGATTTTTTTTTATTCTAGTTTATATTTTTTGATCTATGTTTAGTGAAGCGACTGAAGTGAACAAATTAAAAATACTAAATATTAGAAGCTATTAAATTTGCAATATTTTGTATTTCATTTTGCAGGAAAGATAAGTACACTTTTAATCAAGAAATAATAAAAAAAAATAATAATAATAAAGTCATGAAATAAAATCCTTATTTTATCTTTATATTTGAATAAAAATTAACAATTTAAACCAAATAAAAAAATAACAATCATAATTTTTAAATTAAAAAAATACGATAGGTAATATTGGTATAAAATATCTATAAATTTTTATTAGTAAATACCAAATAAAATTTATTTTAATGAAAAAAAATGATTGTATACCTTTTTTCTATCAAATATACAGTATTTATATTTTATACTTTAAGTTTTTTATATTTAAAATTATATAGAATGACATTATCAACATTTGTTGCAAAAACATAAAATTTTTAAATCTTATCCTCTTATGTGATATCAATTAAAAAAAGTGTATTCAAAAATTAAAATAAAAAATTATAAATTTGTGTATAAAGGGATTTTTTTCCTGGTGATACCGTTTTCAATATAAAATGTAATATGGTTACATATTTTTTTATTAATCACAAATTTTATTAATTTTTTTAAAGGACAAAGATATTATATTTGTATATATAATGAACAAAAAAAAACTAGTGTATATTACATAAAAGTTTACATGTAAAATAAAAATGTTATACCTATAGATTATTATATAATATGTAATAATATTACGTTATTATACTGTTAATTTGAAATTGAATTGCTTATACATCTTATATTATATATATATATATATATATATATATATATATATATATATATATATATATATATATATATATATATAATTGTATATTATATTTGCTATCAGATAAATGTAGATCTAAATTAGTATATGTGCCATGTGGGTTATTTACACTCTCATTTTAATTAAAATAAAAATCGAAGGTTGATGACAAAAAGTTTGTTTGTTTTTATATCCATTATCCTGATTGCAACAATTTTTTACATGGGAAGAAAAAAAATCAATTTTTTATAATTTTTAAAGAGGGGTAAATAAAAAAAAGCTTTTCAATGTATATATAAATAAAAAAAAGCTTTGATTTTGGATATGATTTATAATTTAGAAGTGTTTTTCGAGAAAGATAAAATAAGCGAGTTGAGTTTGTATTAAAATTTAAGGTATTTAAATAAACTGAAATTTACAACAATATATGTATATATATATATATATATATATATATATATATATATATATATATATATATATATATATATATATATATATATATTCCGTTTTCTTTAATTAACGTAAAATTTCTTGCGAAAAGAATAATAATGTCAAACAAAAATAAAATTTTGCATTGTCGAAATCATATACTATACTGTCACATTAATCAGAAATAGATCATGAATCATGACTTATTCAACTTTTATTAATTAAGAATGTTATACAGCACTCAAAAAAATAATTATTTATCAATCAATCAGTCAATACATTTGATTGATCTCAATAAAAATGCATTTAATAAAAAAAATACTTAGGTTAAATCACCATAATATCATATAATATGGCCTCTCAATAAAATTCATTTATTAATATTATTATTATATTTTATGGTTATAACATAACTAAAAAGCATTTTAAATTGTTTTCTCATATAATAATAATAACTAGACTATAGAAGCATGTTGAAATATTATACTCGCTTATACAATATTAATATTCTATAATAATATGTCTAGTATTATTATAATTAATTATATAATAAATTAAACACAATTTGATTAGAGTTTCATATTATTAAATAAACTTCCTTTTTGTGTTTATTATACGTAGACAACATATTTTTTATTGTGTAATTTTGGAGGAAGTATTAATTTACCTTCCTGTGGTTTGTACATTAGTTGCTTTCCTGTCTTAAAAATGTAAATATTATGTAATATTGATCATTTAAAGTCTTTTATTTTTATCAAGACTATACGTAATAAGTAATAACTTCATTAAGGGAGTAGGGTACCGACCTTATATCTCAAAAACTAGAAGTATTTTAGGTTTAAATTTGGTGTTATTGTGTAATAAGGGTCACACCTAGTTGTGATAAAAATTTCATGTTCTTTGACCATCTCGAAAAAAAGAAATAAACTATTGATATTGGCATTGAGCCTTATGGGCTTAAAATTTCAAAAAATCATACAAAAGTAATTTGCACGATGAACCCCATTTTTTTTTATATATATTTGAAATTGTTTCAAGCTGAAGTATCATTGTTCCAAATTCCAGATTTTTTTTTTTGACGGGAAAAGTTTGAGTCTAATGGCCTATGTCGGTTCCCTACTCCCTTAAGGCGTTTTGAGGGTTTAAGAGTACTATTTAACAAAATATTAACCACAAAATTACATGAGAAAATTATATATAAAAAAAAATTAAGTTACAAGTAAATTATTAATTTATTGTTGATAATGAAATATGAACACGTGTCACGTTTATTGATCATTATATTTACTAATATAAAATTATGTCTGGAAGGTAGTAATGTAAAGTGAGTATAATCATTTTCTCATATATATAGTATACCTCCCTTAGGGTGTATAATATTAAAATATATAAGTAGTGCCTGCTGTAGCAAAATGTTTGTTTAAACTAGATGCGTGAAGAGAAATTTGTCTTACAACTTTTGAGACTTTTGAATTTTAAACATGAGACACAAATTCTGTCTGTATACACACTAAAGTATACCTGTTTTTCTGCTCTTTTTTCCCATATATATATATATATATATATATATATATATATATATATATATATATATATATATATATATATATATATATATATATGTATATATATATATATATATATATGGCAATCTCTTGTTGGATGAAATAAGGGAATTAAAATTAAAATGCCAAAAAAGGAAATTTCAGAACGATAATTTTCTAATTACAATACGAATTAAAACTTATACTTAAAATTTCATGTACAGATCTGGCCAAAAGTTCGAGAACGATTTACATAGGCAACCTGCAATCACACTATGTTATCTTTATGAGAAAACAGAGCGGCCGCCGCTACCTCGTTCTCTAACTTTTGGCCAGAGCTGTACGTACGCTAATTCCAATTAAAGTAAGCATTCAATTTTCTTCTTTTAAAATTTATCTTACTGTTAGTGACAATACAATCGGACAATACATAATATAAAATATATCTATTTAGTTTCATTTTGACAGTGGATTAACTTTAAATACGTTGAAAAACTTTTGTTATACATACACCCCCTTTTTTTTTTCATAAAAGATTAATCTAGTTCTGTGGTAAGTGGAAGTATTTTATTAATTTATACGTATCTGTGTTTATTTACCATTATTTTTGTAATGTTGATTTATCATGAGAAACAACGTGGGAAATTCGTACTGTATTTATTTTATCATCACCTCTATCACTAGACACAAAAAAACAGAGAGAAAGACCGCATCATGTTTTCAAATAAATTTACTTCTCTCTCTCTCTCTCTCTCTCTCTCTCTCTCTGTGCTGTGGTTAAAAAGTTTTCTAGTCGTACACTTCAGTTAAAATACAATCTCTTTCTTTGATAAAATATATTATTTTCAAAATGTTGAGGTTAAAATGTTATTGTTTATCTTTAAAAATAATCTTTTGTAAATAACAAAAAAGTTTTATGATTTAATCAAAGCATGGAATTGCATATTTATTTTTGTACGTCATAACTTGTATGACTTCTGTTAAAAAATCTAAATTTAATAAAATAATAATATATATATTTTCTGTTTTCTTTATACTAAAATATCAGATCACAAAATTTTATAATGTATAGTATGTAATGAATAAATTAAGGTAATTAAATTTTTGCAATTGTTTCGATGTTATTGTTAAAGATAAAAACAACAGAGAATAAAACATGCCCCAAAGAAGAAAAAGTTTTTCACGTTATGAAAATATGAAAGAGTAGAAACATACAAAGTGTTAAAGCTCTCTTTTGTTTAGTTTTAAATAGCTAGATGTTTGTTTAAAAAAACATTCTAAAGCTAAAAAAAAAAAAATAAATAAGTCGTCATTGTTTAATATTTATTCCCATGAAATACATTACGAGCTTGTAAACTTTTTAACTCATTATTTTGATATTATATAAAATATTATTTTACAATGTGACACTTTTGTTGTTATAGTTAAATTGTTAGCACGTTATGGTAAATAATAATAATAACAACTGAACTGAACTGAAAGTTATGACATAATAATATCCATGTGATTTTATATTTTATAAAGTCAAAGTTTATAATATGTAAAATATCTTTCCAGTCATTTAATAAATAATTATTTCAACTTTAAAAAAACATTTACACTTTTTTTTTATATAAAGTCTATATTTTAAACTTTAAAATATAGACTTATTTTAAACCACAAAAAGATTAAAATAATATTTTAAATGAAGAAAAAAATGCAGTTTTAATGCTTTATTTTAAATATTAAATGATCAAAGACATACAAAATAAAAAATACAAAAATACAAAAAAAAAAAGCATTAATAAAAGGATCTTGTTAACTATATGACGTTGGAACATTATACAATTTTAAAGCAAACGGGTGAACTAAAACGTAAGTTAAATAAATGAATGAATGGGTCTTCCTACTTCATGTACTCGTGTATGACATAGTGATCATCAAAGTCTAACGCACGCTCTGCTGCTACAAAACTTAAAAACTTCAGTAGATAGAAAATAAACACAAGTGTGTTCAAACAGACGATAAAACTAAATGGTTTTCTCTTTTTCAAACATTTTTATTATTATTCATAATATATAACATTACAAAATCTTAAATTTCAAATATATATTTTATAAATTTAATTTTAAGTATTTTTAATTATAACTTTTAACTTAATAATAATTTTTTCCAATTATTAAGAAAAAAAAAAAGTAAAAAGAAAAAAATTAATTCCCAAAAGCTATAATTGTAATTGAAAAAGTTTTTATAAATAAAGTAATATAAAATTAAATTCACTTTTTTTTTCTAAAGATTTTTTTTATGGTAAAGAGTTGAAAAAAAAAATAAAATTTAGATTAGAGTTAGAGAAATATTTAGTAAAAAGGTTTATACGTGTGGATAATCTATCTATATTCTCTGTACTCTATATATTGGAATAAAGCCAGTGATTGTATGTATGTCTGTGTGTGTGTGTATGCTTACTAAAAGCACCCAAAAAAATATATATACAAATATCTGGAATAAAGCCAGTTTTAAACAGCAAAATTCTCTAGAGTACAGTCAACTTCAAGAAAATTGAAAACGACGTCACTTTTTTTTTCTTTTTTTCTTTTTTTTTTTCTTTTTTTTTTTTAGAAAAAATACAAATTTGTTTTTTATGTATATAAATTTACTTTTTTTTTTTTTCTATGCATTAGAGATCAAAAGAAAACATATAACAAAAATTTAAAAGTTTTCATAAAGTTTACTATTTTACTATAAAAATAAGTAAGAAAAAAACAAATCTATTATCTTACATGAAAGAATTTTGAGTTTAAAAAGTTCACAAGAATAATTTATCTTAATCTTATTAAAAAAAAATACTGACACTGATCTTGATATTTAACACCACCGTTGTTTTGAAACTTCTTTGTTAGACTGTGAAGTCCAATGTTTAGTGTTGAAAAAAAAATTGTTGTGGCCAAAAAGCATTGTATTGTAAGAAGTGTATACGTTTAATAAGAAGTCACAAGCTTTTGGTTTTACTTACAGATAGCATTTATACTACTCTATTTCATGGAGGGAGGGGGTTAAATTTAATTAAATAACAACTGTCTTTTTACTCTAGGATTTCTGTCCTTTATGTTTTGTAGTATAATAGGCTCCACTAACAATAATATTAATTCTTTTAAGCTGATTTTTAGGGTTAAGAAAGTTTCATTCATATGACATGAACGAGATAAAAATTTAATAATACATATTTTTAAAATTATATCCAACATACAAAGATTAATCGTTCTATATATTTTTTTCTTCCAAAGATAGCGTCATAAAATGTTAGAAGTAATGAGAATCTGTTCCTGAACCTTCCTCTTTTTTTTTTTTTTTTTTTAACAAGATTTAATACTCAGACAAAAAAAAAAAAAGGAAAAAAAAGTACACTGCCGAATGTTTTGCCCGTGATCACATATTTGCTCGTTAAATGGCAATTTTCCACGGCATAAAAATGAAAAATAATGTTCTTTAAGTACCGTTTTAAATGTCTTGTACAAAGTACAATGTAGAAAAAAAAAACATGTTTTTTTTTCTTTTCTTTCTTTCTTTTCTTTTTCTTTTTCTTTTTTTTTTTTTTTTTTTTTTTTCTTTTTCTTTTTCTTTTTAATTAATTGTTTACTATAAAGTACAGTAAAGTAATACCTACTTAAATTAATAACTCAAGATTTTAATTTTCATTTTTTATGTATAAAAATTATGGCTTTATTTTTATACGATATAATACATAAAAAAATGAAATATGATATTATTTTTACTATATAGTTAAAGTATAATAATAAATAATGTTATGATAAAGAATACTTCTTTTTTTTAAAGAACTTAATCATTATATTTTATACATTTTATTTTTCATTATAATTTTTTAAGTATTGAATATTTATCAATTGTTTGACGCATTGATAATGATATAATATTTCAATATTTTATTACTGACAATGGTTTTAATAATAATTTATTAACTGTCACATTATTATATTAAAACTATAAAAAATAATATAGCAATAAAATTCAATATAGACAGAAAAAAAAACATAAATAATAGTATTTATAGGGAGAATAATAAAATATATTTTATATTTAAAATGTGTTACAAAAGAATGTAAAGTAAGATTTATAGAATCAAAGATTACAATTTGTCGTGATTTTTATTACTTTTTAGTTTTCAATCTTACATAGAAATAAATAAAGAAAGAAAAAGTATATGACAATAATAAGGTATTGATGTTATATCTTGACTACAAATTCTTTATTTCTATTGCAAAACATGACTCGTATTTTCAATACAAGTAACATTTTGTTACGTTCTTTTCCATTGCAAGTGTCTCTTTTTTATATATAACTTTTTTTTAAACAAACTTTTACGACTTTTATAATATAAAAAAAAAAAATCTAACTTGTACAGTATTTTAAAGCTTACTAAAGGAATATTATTATTATTTAGTAAGAAAATTACTTCCTGTTTTTATTTTATATTCTTTTACAATAATAAACTTTACCTTTTTTTTTTTCTTTCTTTTTTGAGTGTTAAATTATTATTCTTGTCAAGTACTTTACTTTTTTTTTATTACTCTAATTTTTTTTTTATGTTTTATTATTATATTTTTATACTTAAAATCTTTTATGATATTTATATTTAAATAACAGTTTACAAAAAAAAAAAAAAAAAAAAAAAAAAAAAAGTAACAATATTTCTTTTTGTTTCAGTGACTACCAGCTTGGCAATTCTACTGTGTACACAATTGACTCAAGGTAAGTTTGAGTTAAAAGGTAATACAATAAGTTTGACTGGTAAATTTATCTGTTAAAGTTTTTTTTTTTTTTTTTTTTGAAAAAACAAACAAGCTTCTTCCATTTAGAACTTTACTTTCAAAGTTCTATGCATGGATTTCTATCTACGTCGTTAAGAATTTCAAAAATAATACAACCTGGTTTTCTTAGTGTTGCCCTCGTTTTTAGCTTGAGGATTAAGTACGTTTACTTAATAACGGAAACAATTTATGTTAAAGGCCTCCCCTTACTATTTTCTTATACATTAATTATGTGATTGAAAAATGATAATATTTAGCCACTGAAAAATTTCCTCATTTGACTTACTACAATTACTTTGAAAAGTTATGTCAAAAATTCTTTTCTATTGGTAGTCGATTACAGACTAGAATATTAACTTCTACACTACGTAACGTTGTGTGAATTTCTCAGCCACATGTAATGTAAATGTTCCCGTATAATGTATAATCATATTTATTAACAGTATAACATTAAAACAATAGAGATAACGTTTAAACTTATGATCCTACCTTTAGTTTCATAGGAAAATTAATTATCTTGATACGTCATCATTAATTAAATAACTAATTACCACATTATGGATTATAAGATTAATTTAAATTATCATTTTACATTTTTTTTATAATTCACATTAAATTTTATTGTTATAATTATATTATGATAATATTATGCACAGATGAATAGCAAAATATATGATGCTTATCAGAAATAAAATTAGAACTTTACAATCAAGTTATGAAACTGTATTATTTCATACAATCTGACCAAAACAAGGCAATTGCCGCCAAAAGCTGTATTTGGGGTGCTAAACCAATCAGAGATCGTGTTATAAAACTATTAGCCAATCACAGCTGACTTTGACTTTATATAGTTAAAATAAGGTATAACCCCTGTAAAGTATGCTTTTTGTTGAACACATTTGCTCTACTGGTTGCATAAGTTTGGTAAAGATCTGTCAATGGGAGGAGGAAAATAAAAAAAGAAGTTTATATGTATTTAAATAGGTGATACATGATATGTGTGCCAAGATCTGTATAAAACCCTCGTGCAAATGACACTCCGAGCTGACTTTATAAAAATACAATTGATAGCTTTATTGTTACTACGTAAAACGTTATTTCCAGAAACATTTTATTATGAATACAAACTTTTTCTTTAACTTATGTTTCGTGTATAGATGTAAAATATTTTCTTTTAGTTACTTTTTTTTTTTTTTTAGAAAAGTTTTGAAGTTTGTTTCCATATAACTTTTTTTTATTCCCCATGGTATTTCATACTTCATAAGTTATGCTTTATTACAAAGTCTGTAAATTGAATGTGTACTTAATTAAATGAAAGGTAAACTAATAAAAAGTTGAAATTGATTCCTTTGTAATGTAAATATATAATTAGGAGGGAGAGAGAGAGCGAGAGAGCGAGAGAGAGAGAGAGAGAGAGAGAGAGAGAGAGAGAGAGAGAGAGAGAGAGAGAGAGAGAGAGAGAGAGAGAGAGAGAGAGAGAGAGAGAGAGAGAGAGAGAGAGAGAGAGAGAGAGAGAGAGAGAGAGAGAGAGAGAGAGAGAGAGAGAAGTGTACATAGCCAAATAGATTGATGAATGTAGCATATATCATTCGTTACGAAAAACAATACTTCAAGTTTATACCGACATTATTTCTTAATTTTGTATAATTTTATAACAAATATATATCTAATTTATTGATTTCAGAAAATGACTAAAAAAAAGTAACTATTTTTAAAGTCAAGCAAAATAAACTGAGATAAAATTGGCAACAATTACTTTCGTTGATGTACAAAAAAAAAAAAATTAGATATAACAATAATGATGTAACAAATTTTATAAAAGTCATTTGCTCTATAGCTTTATTTCAAAATAATAAGTAAAATGTTTATTTTTTATTACATGTTTCTTAAAGAGTGAAACATATAAACACAATTATGACGTTGTTGTGAGTTCACAATGATGAAAGCAAAGGGTTAAAATGTATTACGTAGAATTACGCTCTTTGTTGCCAAGTTTTTATTGTGTAACTGATTGGTCTCACTGAAACAACGCTTTAAAAGCATTTATTTTTATGTCTACTCCTTTAAAAAAAAAAAAAAAAAAATCATTCATAATAGAAATTTTTATTAGCAAAAATGAATTGAAGTACTTTTATAAAACAAAATATACTGAAAATCTATAAACGGTATAAAAAAATAAGTAGTTAATGTTATATTTAATATTATATTTAATATAATAATATACTACGCTTTGATTCGTTTATTAAAGACTTTGCTCTCATTTTTCCAATCTTGCAGTAAAAAAAATAAATTAATTTCAAAGCTTTTAAGTGCATATATATATATATATATATATATATATATATATATATATATATATATATATATATATATATATATATATATAAAATGTTATGCAAGGTTTCAAAGTACTTCATAATTTATATTCTTTTGTAATTTCAATAATAATAGAAAAAAATATGCAATTTAATTGTAACAAGAAAATAAATTAAGTATTTTAAGTGCTTTTCTATCAAAGTCTTTGTTTTACTTTATAATGTTAAAGTTAAATAATGCTTTTAGGTACAGTATTAAATTACTTTTAAAGTTAATGTCATGTTAATATTACTGACTTGCTTACTGATGAGATACGATAGATTGTGTTTATATTTACATTATTGAAATGTCAATATTTAGACTTATTAATTGAGCAGTACGTTAGAGAGAAAAAAAAGTGACATCTTTTATGTAAATTTGGTAAAAAATTAAAATTTTAAAACTTTTATATAAATAAAAGATTAAAAGATATGCTACTCAATTACTCAACTATGAAGAGTAAGAAAAAAGTCAGGGGGTTAATTTAGTTAATTTTTGTCTAAAAGTCAAGAACTAAATTTTTTTTCTGTAAAAAAGTAAAGAATTTCCGTCTTATAAAGATTTTGACACTAAATAAGCTTTTCATATTTTTGTAACTTAACGTAAAAATATAATATTAATATGAAGGTATATATAATGATATCCTCATTTTCTGTTTTACGTAAAAACAGTAATTTCTAATTATTTTTTCTTTAAAAGAGCTTAACATTATCATAAGAAATGATGGAGCTACTAAAACTTTTATTCTAGTTAAGAAGAATATTAAAGGAGTAGTCAACAATTGCTTTTTAAATAGTGATCATCGTGATATTAAACCTCCCGAAAACCCCATCTCAAAATTTTAATTAATATCGCGCTGAAGAACAAAAGCCGTTAAGCGACCCTGAACCTACGTCACAGCTACAACTAGATCTCACGCTAGTTTCACGCGAACGTGACTTATTTTTGCTCCAGCTATTACTTGACGTAATATTTGACGTTTATAAAATGATTTTACGACTACAGATATATAGTAAAATAATTAACGCAAAGATAAGAGTAACTCCAACTGGCGCCAAGCTAGCACGAGAGCAAGTTGTAGCTGTGACGTAGGTTTGGGGTCACTAAACGGCTTTTGCTTTTAGCGCGTTAACAATTAAAATTTTGTTATTGTGTTTTCGGGAGGTTTAATAACACGATGATCTCTAGCCATTGTTGACTACTCCTTTAAATGATTCAGAAAGGTTCATGTAGAAAGTACAGAAAAGGTAGAGCGTATAATTAAAATAAATAGCTACAGTATTTACTAACATATTCTGATATATAAATGCAAAGATCTCTTTAATTTTAATTTTTTAAGTATAATATATTCCGTTTTGAAAAATGCTAATATTTTACTTTATTTTTTTTTACAGTGCAGTTGTTACTGTAATACAATATGTGGTAACCAGCGCAAAAAAAAAAAAAAAAAAAAAAAAAAAACAGGATGAATGAAAATATGCACTTACATTTTTTAATATAATACATTATTCTCTGACGTTACAAATTTAATGTCATATTTAGGTTGCCTTTAATAAGTACTACTATATTTTTTTAACAAGCAAACATGAACCTGCTCTTATTCTTAAATCTTAATATACACGTAATAATAAAATATAAACAATTTAAATTATAACTTTAATATTACATTGCACCCAAACACGGTGTCATTATTTCTTTCGTACATGAAGACGTTATAGAAGATATATATATTATGTTATTTAATCTGACTAAAAAGTTTAAGTTTGCAAAAGTTTTAGTATTATAATACCAAAGTAAATATTGTTCTAGTTTAAATTCTAAGTCTATGTTATATATATATATATATATATATATATACATAACTACTGCATATTTGAAATGAAAAGAAAAATATAAACGTAAGTGCGACAAAATTTTGTAATAAAAACTTTTGTATACGTAGAAGTTAAATTGTTTGAAAAAGTTAGTAAAGGAAACCATAGTATACCATAGTACCATCCATGTAACTACATAATAGTAGTTGGTTAAAAGGAAATCTTATATAGAGTAAAAAAAAGTGATTATTTGTGTGCACTGAAGAAAGTTCTTCTATAAAGAAAAAAATACTAATTAGGTCATAATAATTTTTTTGAATAAAGTTTCATATAAAGGAAAAAAGATATAAGTGCAAAGTCACTGTAAAGAACTTTTAGTTTTAGTGCATTCTACATAAAAAATAATATGAAACTATAAGAAATTTAAGTAAGAGAGAGAGAGAGAGAGAGAGAGAGACAGAGAGAGAGAGAGAGAGAGAGAATACGTAAGTAAAATAGTATTCAAACTTCAAAGAAATATTAAAAATTCTCCCTTCATTTATATTTTTTTCGTTACATTTTTCACAGCTAATTTTTCTGAATAGCCTATCCTTACGCAATCAATACTCATCAGCTCCCTCAGCTTTGTGGTATCAAAACTTTGAGCTTTTAGCTCACGTCAGGGGCCACAAATTCTGGCACACTTAGCTACTTTCCTTTCAAAGCTTATCTCTTGTGTTACTCCCTCAGTAAATTTTATCACATTATTTTGTGAATGAATTTGAGGAAAAAGGAGCATCAAAATGTTCTATTTTCCGTGTTGAAATTTATATCTTAAGAGGATTTATTTATATTAAGTAAGAAAGAAAAAAGTAAGGTCAGTTTTTAACATTTGATTTTTTTTTTATGCTGAATTTTTTTAAAAATAGTTTTCACTTGTAATGAAGATTAATTGTTGATTTTATCTATAAAATGTTCACATCATGAAAAAAGATTAAAAAGTTATCAAGCGGAAAGAGAGAGAAAAACTTTTAGTACAAGATTTAAAATGTCTGATAATATATCAACGCTCTATTTTTTGTATTTTTTATTATTATTAGTTTCGCTATTAAATGCATGATACACAAAGTAGTGTATTGAAAGGGTTTAGCTTTCGTGTTACACCGTGTTATATAAGCAGTAAACTGACATTGAAAAGGAATTCGGCTCGACCGGGACTCGAACCCGGATCTTTGGTTTCCCAGACCACTGCGTTAACCATTACGCTACCGAGACTCCTTCCAATCCAACATCATTCACTGCTCATATATAGTCAGCTTTCGCTGCTTGCCATGCGCGTGTCTTCGTTGGCGCGACATTTTAAACTGCTAAGCAGTCATGGCGGGTGCTCTTGCGAGCTATATGCCTCCACGTAGAGGGCAGTTATGAGAGTTTGTAATTTAACGCCTATTTTACACGGGTAGTTTTAATGAAAGGGTTTAGCTTTCGTGTTACACCGTGTTATATAAGCAGTAAACTGACATTGAAAAGGAATTCGGCTCGACCGGGACTCGAACCCGGATCTTTGGTTTCCCAGACCACTGCGTTAACCATTACGCTACCGAGACTCCTTCCAATCCAACATCATTCACTGCTCATATATAGTCAGCTTTCGCTGCTTGCCATGCGCGTGCCTTCGTTTGCGCGACATTTTAAACTGCTAAGCAGTCATGGCGGGTGCTCTTGCGAGCTATATGCCTCCACGTAGAGGGCAGTTATGAGAGTTTGTAATTTAACGCCTATTTTACACGGGTAGTTTTAATGAAACGGTTTAGCTTTCGTGTTACACCGTGTTATATAAGCAGTAAACTGACATTGAAAAGGAATTCGGCTCGACCGGGACTCGAACCCGGATCTTTGGTTTCCCAGACCACTGCGTTAACCATTACGCTACCGAGACTCCTTCCAATCCAACATCATTCACTGCTCATATATAGTCAGCTTTCGCTGCTTGCCATGCGCGTGCCTTCGTTGGCGCGACATTTTAAACTGCTAAGCAGTCATGGCGGGTGCTCTTGCGAGCTATATGCCTCCACGTAGAGGGCAGTTATGAGAGTTTGTAATTTAACGCCTATTTTACACGGGTAGTTTTAATGAAAGGGTTTAGCTTTCGTGTTACACCGTGTTATATAAGCAGTAAACTGACATTGAAAAGGAATTCGGCTCGACCGGGACTCGAACCCGGATCTTTGGTTTCCCAGACCACTGCGTTAACCATTACGCTACCGAGACTCCTTCCAATCCAACATCATTCACTGCTCATATATAGTCAGCTTTCGCTGCTTGCCATGCGCGTGCCTTCGTTGGCGCGACATTTTAAACTGCTAAGCAGTCATGGCAGTTTACTGTCAATGTCAGTTTACTGCTTATATAACACGGTGTAACACGAAAGCTAAACCCTTTCATTAAAACTACCCGTGTAAAATAGGCGTTAAATTACAAACTCTCATAACTGCCCTCTACGTGGAGGCATATAGCTCGCAAGAGCACCCGCCATGACTGCTTAGCAGTTTAAAATGTCGCGCCAACGAAGGCACGCGCATGGCAAGCAGCGAAAGCTGACTATATATGAGCAGTGAATGATGTTGGATTGGAAGGAGTCTCGGTAGCGTAATGGTTAACGCAGTGGTCTGGGAAACCAAAGATCCGGGTTCGAGTCCCGGTCGAGCCGAATTCCTTTTCAATGTCAGTTTACTGCTTATATAACACGGTGTAACACGAAAGCTAAACCGTTTCATTAAAACTACCCGTGTAAAATAGGCGTTAAATTACAAACTCTCATAACTGCCCTCTACGTGGAGGCATATAGCTCGCAAGAGCACCCGCCATGACTGCTTAGCAGTTTAAAATGTCGCGCCAACGAAGGCACGCGCATGGCAAGCAGCGAAAGCTGACTATATATGAGCAGTGAATGATGTTGGATTGGAAGGAGTCTCGGTAGCGTAATGGTTAACGCAGTGGTCTGGGAAACCAAAGATCCGGGTTCGAGTCCCGGTCGAGCCGAATTCCTTTTCAATGTCAGTTTACTGCTTATATAACACGGTGTAACACGAAAGCTAAACCGTTTCATTAAAACTACCCGTGTAAAATAGGCGTTAAATTACAAACTCTCATAACTGCCCTCTACGTGGAGGCATATAGCTCGCAAGAGCACCCGCCATGACTGCTTAGCAGTTTAAAATGTCGCGCCAACGAAGGCACGCGCATGGCAAGCAGCGAAAGCTGACTATATATGAGCAGTGAATGATGTTGGATTGGAAGGAGTCTCGGTAGCGTAATGGTTAACGCAGTGGTCTGGGAAACCAAAGATCCGGGTTCGAGTCCCGGTCGAGCCGAATTCCTTTTCAATGTCAGTTTACTGCTTATATAACACGGTGTAACACGAAAGCTAAACCGTTTCATTAAAACTACCCGTGTAAAATAGGCGTTAAATTACAAACTCTCATAACTGCCCTCTACGTGGAGGCATATAGCTCGCAAGAGCACCCGCCATGACTGCTTAGCAGTTTAAAATGTCGCGCCAACGAAGGCACGCGCATGGCAAGCAGCGAAAGCTGACTATATATGAGCAGTGAATGATGTTGGATTGGAAGGAGTCTCGGTAGCGTAATGGTTAACGCAGTGGTCTGGGAAACCAAAGATCCGGGTTCGAGTCCCGGTCGAGCCGAATTCCTTTTCAATGTCAGTTTACTGCTTATATAACACGGTGTAACACGAAAGCTAAACCCTTTCATTAAAACTACCCGTGTAAAATAGGCGTTAAATTACAAACTCTCAAAGTAGTGTATTGTAGTTAAAGATGAATTGATTGAAAATATCATGATTATAAATTTATACATTAAATGAGACGTAAGTTGTGGCTTTGTAAAAAAAAAAAAAAAAAAAAAAAAAATCATAATTCTGAAAGTTTATTTTCTTGAATTTTTTTTTAAAGTTTTTCATAAACTAAGTAAAAGATATTTAATATACTATTACATCACATTTAATATTGCACTCATTTTTATAATTAAACCGTTTGTAATAATTATAAACAAAAACTAATTCAACAGTTATTAAATATTTCCAATAATTCAAAATAAACTTTAACCTTTTAAAATATCACACCCTAGAGGTTAATAAAGCATGTTTTTATAAAATTAGATTCCAAGTGAAAAGCAAACGTAATTTTGGTAAGTTACTATGTATGTATATGCAAACTATTATAGTTGCAAATGAGATAGAAAAACATACAAACCGTCTACGATTACAGTTGGGAAAACTCTGTACTGTATAGCCAACCACAGACACGATATTTTTAATTTAAAATGCGGCAGAAAAAAAAGTATTTATTATTATTATTATTTTTATTCTATATGTAGTATAGTAAATTATGGGTAGTAATATTATTGTGTAACATATTATTCTGGTATGTTTGCAATTTTATAAAACACAGTTTTATTACAGTTATAATTAGTTAATTTAAATAGTTGATCAATAGTTTGTTGTTAACATACATTCAAAGCCCTTGTCAACTTACATTTTTATGATTTAGAATACTAGATTGATAATTACCATACCTTATTATCTATGAATGAGACACCATCACGCTGATTTTGTATTTATTTTTGTTAATTTTCCTTTTTGCGGTTATATCACGTATCTGACGTCACAATGTACCAATGGGGCCGTGATAGGGGTAAAGAACTTGAGGGAGGGACTTAAATTTATCACGTGACTAGAGCGGTGACTATGATTGGCGGCGGTACATTGTGACGTCAGATACGTGATATAACCGCAAAAAAGGAAAATAAACGAAAATAAATACAAAATCAACGTGATGGTGTCTAATTCATGGATATTAAGGTATGGTATATGGTAATTATCAATCTAGTATTCTAAGTGATAAAAAAGTGACAAGGGCTTTAAAGAAAAAAAAGTAGTAAAAGAAAGGTAGAATACATTCTTAAATTCCTTCTCACTCTTTTTATTATTATTCTTTGTGTAATTTGATTTTTATACATTTCTTTCTCGTAAAAATCAAAGCTTGAAAATCCTTGGCCCTGATACGTCAGAAGTATTGGTTGAATTTGAAACTTTTAAATTATTAAATTGTATTTCTGTCAAATATATAGGAAATCTTCAATAATTTATGAAACTATTGAAGCATTTATGTAATTATGTAATAATACGAGTATATATATATATATATATATATATATATATATATATATATATATATATATATATATATATATAGCTATATAGATAAATATTATATATGTGGTAAGCAATCTTAAAGCTCATGCAGTCACGTGTTTAATACGAAGACTTATACGTCCTTGCGTGTACGTGACGTGGCATCTTGATCGTATTTTATACACGTCACAATGCAATCTTAGATTCTGCAACCGGTAGAAAAGAAAAAAACGAGAGAGAGAGAGAGAGAGAGAGAGAGAGAGAGAGAGAGAGAGAGAGAGAGAGAGAGAGAGAGAGAGAGAGAGAAGTATATAAAAAAGAGAGAAGAATATCATGGTACAGGTGCATCACTGAATATATACGTATATGTACGTATCTAGAATATAAAAATATATATCCTAGAGTTTATAAAAGTTATATAAGGGTTAAATTTTAGTATATGGTAGTTTTTTATTTCAATCATATTATATGCTGATTTGGTTTTAAATAAAAAATAAAATGTATGTTGATGTATATATAAAAATATTATGATATTTTTATGTAAGTTGTTAAAAGAAAATATTATATTATATACGTATATACCTGAAATGTAAATACAGACACGTAAAAATGAAGGGTTTCGTTTTTAAATTATAAATAAAGATAGAAGAAGTGAAATTTTCAGCTTTTATTTTATTTTATTTTTCTTCTTCTCGTTTTCAAAATCTTTTTACCACCCACACAAATCTAAAATAAATTAAAAATAAATATAAAAAAAAAATATATATATTTTTTTCCTATATATAAAAAGCTTGAAAGTATATTTTGATATAAAAATAATATTAAATCTTTGTGACAACTTCTAAATCAAATAAATTGTACAAATACAATTTCTTTTTTTCACTCACTCTCTTGCTTTTCTCAATAACTCTCCATGTTAAGTTTCCGTTTGACAGGATCTTAAAGGTTTACATAACTTTATTCCACTTTTTTTACATCTGATTTAAAAGGAAATGAGTTGAATATACAGAAAGTACACATGAATAATAGGACACGGAATTTAAAACAAACCTTAAGACATTGAATATATATATTTTTTTTTTCATACGTGAAATATTTCTTTAACATTTTACATTTATATAAAACTCAAACAGTTTCCTTTTGCTTTATACAGTGATATATTTACAAACAATTAAAGACCTGTAAAAATCGTTTCTAATTTATCTATATAAAGAATCAATAAAAAGAATCACTCTTATATACTTTATTGCTATTATATCTAGTTTTTTCTATTCTTTCAATTTTGAGTCAGTAGTTGAGAGTTTTTACACTTTAATTCATTCATTCTTGTTCCGATTCATTCATCAGGCGCCATGATGCCGGGCCAGAATTTTGGTACAGTCTGTTTCATTTACCACCATACATGAAAGTTCAAGCACTTAAAGTAAAAATAATGAGGCTTAACGCTTGAAACATTTTTTTATTTTTTATTATTTAACTATATATTGTTATATAAAATAGTCACATAATAAATATTAATTTTGTTTTATTTTCATTATAGTAGAATTAAGATAAATAAATTAAAATATCTTTATAATAATTTACTCAATGTTAGTTAAATTTGAGATTATATTGGTATTACATGAATCCTAAGATTTGTAAATTATGATAATATAAGGTTAGTTATTCTCTTTGCATTTTCTAATATAGTTACTTAGAGGTATTACGTTATTAAAATTTTATTCCAACTTTTATACTGTTTTAAAAGTGTATTTGTATACTAAAAACACTTTTTTCCCTTCATTTGAAATAAAAACAAATCAATTATTTAGAGGAATTAATTTATTTTTATTATAGACTGATCATTAATTACACTTAAAGGCGTAGAACACCTGGAACAAAAAACTTGCCTAATATCATAACATACCTAAATATCAAGGTTGATTTGGCCGGAGTCATTGATTTCTAATTTATTTTCCATTCATCTAATGTTAGATACAGGTTTATGACGTCACAGCGCGTGGAAACAAGCAAGCTGTGACGTCATATACCCACATCTAACATCTTGTAAATGGAAAATAAATAAGAAATCAATTACTCCGGCAAAATTAACGTTGATATTTAGGTATGTTAGGATATTAAGCAAGTTTTTATGTTCAAGGTGTTCTAAGCCTTTAACTGTTTAAAGATGCATTTAAATAGTGTTTTTTATCACTATTTTGTAAGTTGTATGTATTCAACTACAAAAAAAAAAAAAAAAGAAAAAAAAAAGAAAAAAGAAAAAAAAAAAAACTTCTCACAAGCCAGCATTTATATCAAGAAATTAAAGAAACTAAAAAAAAAAAAAAAAAAAAAAAAAAAATGAAGAAAAAAAAGTAGTGAATGTACCTAAACGTGGTAAAAATACAAGATTTTATAAAACACCTCTCTAGGCTGCTTTAAGTTCAGTTAAATCTGCATTACATGAGATAATATATAACTTTCATACTGTGGTTGAATGCATTATAACCCCACACGCTGCATCAGATTAAAACTTTCATAAAATTTAAACAGAAATCCTGATTATAATCACAAACGTTACTTTTTCATATAACATTATTAAAAATCCTATTTCATATAACTTAAAAAAATATTAACTTTTAAAACTTACTTTAAAAAAAAAAGGTTTAAATGTACTTTAAAAGGTTTTAATCCAATTTAATAACAAAGGTAATATGTAAATTATTGATAGCTATATCATTACTTATATCTAAAATTTAATAAACATTTTACCAGAGGGTTTATCCTGTCTTTCATTACATATATATATAGAATTTAAATGTTATAATAATTAAGAGTACCAGGGGTGAAATTTGTTTGTTTTTATAATATATAGTAGACACTCTCACTTTTATATTATTATTACAAAATCCTTTCATATAAAATCAATTTAATTCAAACCTGCAATAAATACCATTATTTAAACCAGAATTTTCTTTGTTATATATAACTGGATTTATATAATATATATATATATATATATATATATATATATATATATATATATATATATATATATATATATATATATATATATATAAAAATATAACTTGTATTAATATAATATTATAAAACTTCATTAAAAAATTGTCTTCAAGTTTTTAAGCTGTACAGAAATTGTATGATAAAAAAAAAAGTTTTGTTTTATATTATGTATTATTATAGAATTTTATTTTTACTATTCATATTTATTTCAAATCGTTTTATAATAAGCTGTAACTTTAATTATGAAGAAAAACTTTTTTATGTATTATATATTATATATATACATTTTACAAATACGCTAAAATGTAATAATTCTTACGTTGTTAAAAAGCTTACCTTTTTATTATATTATATTTTTTTAAATAACAATACACATAAGTATTAAAATGAAACATTTTTCACTCTGTTAATTATAAATGTCAACGAACTCATTTTTATTTTTACAGTTAAAAAAATACAATTTGTTATTGTGAAAATTATAGAAAATAATAAAAATTTAACCAAGAAACAATAATGCGTATGAGAATTTTACATAGTTTGAAAATTCCATTATAAAAATAAGTCCTTTTTTTACATTGATGATTAGATTAGATTGCTAAAGTTAAATTAAATTTTTGTATTTAAATGAGTAAGAATTTACTGTACAAACCATTTTGGTATACAATTACATTAGAAAATAAATTGAAGGAAAAAAAAAAAAAAAAAGATACACATTTGTCCTTATTAAAGTTTGTTTGTATGCTAGTACCTTAGTTTTGGTTCTTTGAAGAAGAAAAAAAATCATATTATATAAATAGACATTAGCAGACGTCGAAATTACATGAATTTAATGAGTTTCATGAACCTCTATGTTGCCCAGTATGGTAAGTTACTGCATGTCTATAGACATAAACTATTTACCATAGTTGATTAATTGATATTATACTCCTATCAAACAACATAATTATTCATCACAGTGCATCACTATTATAAAGTTAGCATTCATGCACCTAAAAGCATTTAAATGCGCTTAATGAAATTTTTATATAACATATACATTTTTAAAATTTGAGCCCAGTAAAATATAAAATTTATATTTATTGAAATTATTAACATTTGATACATGTAATAATCTATAGCTTATTATATCCACTCAATATTTTTATGACTGTTTATATATATATATATATATATATATATATATATATATATATATATATAAAGGAGAGGAAACTTTTACTAGAAATATTGTATATAATGGTATGGTGCTATGGTAACATTTTATTTTACGTAAGCATGAAGGGTAAACGAAAATATAAAGTAACTTTTTTTTTCCGTTTAACAATTTTTCTACAGTCTATTTGAAACACTTTTATATATTGAAACATCCCTCTATTACCATAAAAATGCTTTGTCTTTATCTTTGTTCTTATCCTTTAAAAATGTTTATTTTTCATCGTTATTTGAAATGAAAATTTTAATACAACGTCCACAATTTTGTACTAATATTTTTTTCTAAAATATATACAATACACTCACATTACTATATTGTGAAATCATCAATGAATGGTATTATGCATGTATAAATTCTATATAATTAATTAAATTCTTTGAATTTTATTTGCGTGAACAAGCAAAGCAAAATTCTTGATTGTCATGTAAATAAGTTTTATGCTTCAATTTTATCGTACATTTTACTTTTTCTCTTTCTCTCTCTCTCTCTCTCTCTCTCTCTCTCTCTCTTTTTTTTTTTTTTACTTTTTGCTGATTCCAGCAAAACATTTTTTTTTTTTACTTTTTTTTTGTTATGCGGGTATTCAGAAGCATCACTGCACATTTTACTTCACATGAAAAAGAGTGGCAATGGCAGAAAATCGTAAGAATGAACGGTCAGCTGATATATAAATTGACATCGCATTAAATTACTCCAATTCTCTTCTAAAAGGAATTCGACTAAAAAGAGAAAATGAAATGAAATAAAAATTTCATCATCTTTTATAGTGATATGACGTGTAAAATAAAGAAGAAAAAAAAATGAAAAGCTCTTCACTTAATAATGTTCCTATATGATACCATTAATTTTTTTTTTTTTTTACGGTTGCAGTATATTGCACCACTGATATAAAACTTCATTTACTATAAGAGTATAGTTCAGTATAGGTATCCCTATATACAAAACAAATTGAAATTAATGACGATTTAAAGTAATAAAATGTCATCATTATACTCTACTCGTTATATTTGAGGATTACCATTCATATAAATGCATGTTACAATTTTTTTTTAAACAAAATATCGATTTATTTTAAAAACCAATATAAAACAAAGAAAATATTTAAATGTTAGATATACCATAATATATAAGAATAGTATGTTTTGGCTTCAATGTGTTATATAAAGGAGATTTTACTTTATTTTTATGTTCATGACTATACCGACTTAGATTTGGCACTTTGGTTGAACGTTTTGCTTGTGGCACGTTTTTCTTCAACCAAACTAAAGCAAGCAAGCAAAAGCAACCACTTTTTTTTTCTCTTCAGGCTCTCGATAACGGTTAAGTAGTTCTACGATAACAAAAATGTCTACTTTCTTTCTATATTTTCTCACTGTTTTTAGAGTTTAAAAAAAAAAAAAAGGAGAAGATGATATGAAGTGAAAATAATGTTTAAGAATAAAAAAAAGGGACATATTGAATAAATTACTATATATTATTTTGACATTTAATGTATGTCACATATGTTCTTATTTTTGCTACTTTCCAATTTTCAACCTATTTTTATTATTTTATTTTTGAATTTGTACACAAACAAATATAAATACGTAATACATATGATATAGCACATTTTCAACACATTTTTTTTCAATACAACATAATTTATGCTATATTCATCATAATAACTGTGTTACAAAGCATAAATGTTGTATAGCAGAATTATTTTATATTATTCTAATTTAGCATCATTTATGCTGTAAAGACAAAAATGGAGCAAAAATTACGTAATTTATTCTTTCCGTGTACAAGGAAAAAAAATACGTCATATATTATGCTGTGTTTCATAACTGCAATATTCTACAGTATAAATGTTGCTATTTTGGAAACGAGTAAGTAATTATATGCTGCACAGTTTAACAATTATTCTATATATTACGTAGTATTATGATCATTATACAATAGCATAAATTATGTTGTAATGCTGCATTGAGCTAGCATAATTATTACGTATTTTTTGTCCCTGATTGAATAGATTAGGTTAGCACACATAATTATTATTATTATTAATAAAAAAAAAGTTTAACATTATCGTTGTGAAACCACATAGTTGAATACGAAAACCCATAAGTGTAATCTAAAACAATTTCAGGCACACTGCTTTATCTTTTAAAGCTTCATGTATTATAGACTCTGTCTTACTATTGTTACAATATGCAGTATAATTTATTTTACAATACAAAGTGCATTAAAACTACTTTTATACTGCACTGCGTACTAATTATATACAATAAATTAAGATAATCTAAATAAAATAGAATTTTATACTTTATATAAGTAATATTTTTGTTATAATTACTTTGTTATATTCTGAGTTAGATTTTTGTCAAGTATTACCGACAAAAGATGAAACGCAAACTTTAGCTTTACGTGACATGAAAACACAATAACCATACAGCAGTGTTATATATTTATTTTTCACGTAAAACAATGATTTTTCAACTTCTTGTCTCCTTGCGTTTTTTTTTTTTTTTTTTTTTTTTCTCTTCTTTCTTTCCTTTTTCCTTTGAGATATAAAAAAAAAGTATTTCAGAAAGAAAAAAAGTTGAATTTTAAAAGCTTTATTTTGGTATTTTTGTGTTATATTTTTAGAAACGAAGAAAGAATATTGTAGACGGCTTTAGTCTCCCTGGCAAATAATATTAGTATAAATATATATATCAAAAAATGTTTTCAAATAAAAAATATAATGAGGCATGCCAACACAACTCTTATACTAAACACTCTCGTGTTAATATATTTTGAATTATAGCATTTTTTTTTTTATATATACATATAATTAGTTCAGAGGTCTAGTATCAAAGAAAACAAATAAAAAAAGCTGACTTCTTCACACAATGTTTATTATATATTAAATTGTATTTTGCAGTCTGCTCCTTAGTATTTATAGATTAATATATTTATTTATATGACTGTTTTTTTAATTATGATATATTTGAAAATGACACTAATTGCATTTTTATTAGTTTTTATGTGATAAACAAATAAATTCTCCTAGCTTAAAGATTCTTTTGTAATAAGTTTTCTTTAGTTATAATTCTTTATTATATATAGTTAATGCAACAAAGTAAGATCTTGTAAAACATGACAGTCTAATGAAGTTACTTAGATGTTGATGATTTTTACTTTCTTATGCACAAAGAAAAATATAATACTGCAGATTTTTTTTTTTTTTTTTTTTTTTATAACATTAATTAAGTTTTCTTGAAATAAAAGAAAGCAACACTGCAGGATCATGCATCTATCTCCCAAATGCACAAAGCAATTATAAGCTTTCACATTATAAGAAACATAACTTGTATAACTTTTTTTTTCTTTTTATGAAACATATAAAAGTTTGTTTCAACGATCACCAGAGATATAATAATAATAAGTAAAACCTTCATCATACCTTGTCACTATAATGTAATATATTGAATTTATTCTTTTTCTCTTTGTGATTTATTAGTAGACAGTTCTCTTTATATTTTTAATTATAATAATAAGTTTAATAATAATTGCATTGCAACACTTTTTTTTTTTTTTTTTTTTTTTCTTAAAGATATAAGATCTTATAAAAACTACGTGATTTGTTTAACTTTCTTCAACGGTCCAATGTTTAGAATTTAAGTTCAAGGTAACTGAAATAAATTTTGTACTTAAAAATCACAAATAATATTTTAGTCATATTAAAATGTAAAGTATATTTGGAGAAAATGATTTATGATAAAATTAAAGTAACTGCGTATTTAGTAAGTAGTTTTTTTCTTTAATATGTCACTGCATAATATATTTATACACGTAAACCATGTACTATTTTACTGCTAATTAACTTATTACTTTTGATTTTGTGTGTAACTGACTAAAACTTTGAAATGTTATTATTTTGATATTTTATTTGTTTTTCTCTCGTTGTAATGTTTTTATGTTACTTTGTACTCCATTATATTCAGGACTTGCTCTGTTACTAAATATAGAACTAATTTGAATTTAACAAACTGAGTTATAAATATATATTATAAAAATATTTTATATACACATTAAATATACGATAACATTATTATGATATATAGATTTGAATGAAATATAGGAGTAAAGTTATTTACAAAGTTGTTAGTACAGAGATAATGTTGTAACAGGCAAGCAGTGAGTGTGTAAAACAGAGATATAGTTATGTTTGTGCGGTGTGACATTTTGTCAATGTAGTAGAGATGAAGTTTTCATGATGATATAATATACTATAATATTGGGTCGATGTTTAGACCCACCGCATAGAGATGTCTATATCTTATTTATTTACACTTGATGAGCACTCATTCATTGAGATCCTTTTGCTTTTATAATATTATACACAATTTATATTATACCTTATTCCAAGATAGTTAAATATTTAATGTAATATAACATATTTTAAATAAATTATATTTTAAGGCGGGATATTAGATATTACGGGATTTGACTAAAAAAAATTTAAAGAATGAAAAATATGACATTTTGCACAGTGAGACATTAGGATATATATATATATATTTTATATATATATATATATTATATAAATATATAATATATAAATATAAAAATTTTGGTGAGTCACCATGCTAGATTTTAAATTATGATTTTTTTAAGTTTTAGTCCCATAAGAGCACATGTTAATTTCAATAACTATTCTCTCTCTTATCTGATCGTCACGGGTTCTGAAAATTTTATCCTAGGTGGCTGTTACTATTATAACTTTTAAATGGCATTATAAAATTTCGAAGTATTCTTTTTAGATTTTGAGATACTAGCCATCTATATATACAACCCTTAAATTAGTTTGACTTTGATATTTATGTAAAACTGATATTGTAATAATATGTGACTTATCTCTTATGACTTCTATGATGGTAATTATAGATATTATAATATTGAGATTTTTTTTTTTTTTTTTTAGGTTATCTCTAAAATTTTAAAACTTTTCTTTCTAAATTTTCCTAATATACATTACTTATAGGGAGGTATTTTGTGTTCGAATAAGAGTTTTGACACGTTTTAGTTATAGTACTTTTATTAACAAAGAAATATATAGCATTTGCGTGTGCCTTTCCTGTTGTATAACTTATTAACTAACTAACCTTTCAGAGAGACCTTAGGCTAATTAAATACTGGATGTCCACTTGATGTGTTTTACTTTGAGTAAGAATAATCACGTTTTCACATGACTTTATATATTCGTGCTGTAAATTTGAAACGAATGGAATTTTATTAAAAAAAATTTTTTCAAAGCTTATCATGTAAAATAAAATAGTTTTCAAAGTACAGATCTTGTAACCTAAACCAATAAATCACGAACTTTTGGCATTCCTGTTTTTATAATATTAAAAGATAATATTCATAAAATTTTAATGTTCAATAGAATAAAGTATGTTTGCTTTTAATTTTAAAAGTTTCATTATATTATAAGACGTGTTTATCTTCTTATTTTTTATATATAATAATTTCTTTTATACTTAAAACTAATCAACTGTAAATTCAATTACAATTATATTTTTCAATGTTAAAAATCTATTGAATGTATAGCAAAACAAAAATCAAATAAAAAAAAAAAACAGTCAAACAATTGAATTTGAATACAATTTAAATTTATAAAATAAATAATAACAATAAAATATCTATTTATTATTTGTTGAAAATTACAATATAATAAAAAGTTAGTTCATTCACGTTACCAGTTTTGTCTAAAGAACGTCGCGGAATAATAAACAAAAGCTTTTATATATATATATATATATATATATATATATATATATATATATATATATATATATATATATATAGTTAAGCCATCACGTGGATCTTTAATCCGCAAGTAGAAAAAAAAAACTCCAAAATATAACATCACGTTTATTTACATTACGCTTCAAATCTGTAAATATTATTTGCGTGTAGAATAAAATATAGTTTAATAATGCAAGTATAAAATAATTTGGTTTTGTGTAAAGGTAAACAAAAATCAGGTAATTCAGAAATCAATTTGAGAAAGACTTATTGGCAAGATATCTAACACCCAATTTTTTTTTTATTTACTCTCAAGTCAAAGTTAAAATGTTCATTAAAAGTGTTAATAAAAAATCCTTGCATTGTGTAATAGTAATTTAGAGCCTGTTTTGCACGGGAAGGTTTGATTTTTGTGTTTCGTCGTGTTTATATGGAGCAGTAAATACGTTAAAAGAAATTCCCCCTGATTGGAACTCGAACTCAGATCTTTGGCTTGCCGGGCCGCTGTTCTAACCATTGCACCAATTATTATTAATAATATTGAATAGGCGCTGGTCAAAAATTGAAATTTCCATGTTATTTTTTATTGTATTTTTTTCTCTTGATGTAAAATTATTTGATAAATTTTATAACCAAGGTTCATGTAATATGGCTGAAATAGCCTTGTATATGCGCCTTATTAAAGATTATTATTATTAAACTATTTTTCTTACGAGCTAAAATTTACATATAGTAATATAGTAAAGTTATTATTATTATTATTATTTTTTTTTAGAAGACTCATTATTTTGCGGCTATCCAGACTGTACAAACAAAGAGGTGGATAATAAACACATTAACTAACACACGTTGGTTACGTAATGTCCCTTGAGACATAACTGGACAATGTATAACACTTGGGTCGGTCAACACCTATATAATACAATAACTAAAAAATATATATGTTTGCATGTAAAAGTAAAACCGTGTCATATGTTCTTTAATTACATTTTTATTTTCACACATTATACCAACATATTTAATTATTTGACTCTTTGTGTATGTAAAAAAAAAATATTATACATTATTTTAGAATTATTTAAATATTAATTTTTACTATTAAAACTTTTAATTCAATATAGTAATGTTTTTATTATTATTATTTTTATACTACACTTTCAAATAAATTTATAAATATTATGTACTTTTTATACTATACCATATAATGCTATTTAGATACAGCAGTGTAATTATATGAATCCATAAAGAAGTAAATTTATTTATTATTATTATTAATTTTTTTTTTTGAAAATTTGGGGCATAGTTAACAATTTTTGTTTTGATATAACAATGATAATATATATATATATATATATATATATGTTAGCTTCCAGAAGCGAATTCGCTCCGGAAGCGGAAAATATGGTCAGAACGCGTTGGGACCACGTATGAGGCTTCGTAACGCGAAATTCGTGTTGGGAGCATGGTAAATTTAATCCCAACGCGTTGAGATCAAGTTGAAAATTTTCAACGTGACGGGATCAAATTTGAAATCTTATGACGCGTTAGGAACATGCAAAATTGTTCTCAATGCGTTGGGACCAAAATTGAAATTTCACAATGCGTTTCGATACAATAATATAATTATGTGTATAAAATATCACAAAATAAATAAAAATAACAAACAAACGATAATTAGAGCTATATAAACATTTATAGGAAATTTTTTAAATAAAAATAAAACTATAATTTTATTTAGTAAAATAATCAAAAGCCGAAAAGGAACTTTTCTCAATTCAAAATTTTTATGTGATATGATTTAAGACTTTGCTATTATTACTTATATGTATTATTATTATGCATGTTTATATAGGTATTGTTTGTTTTTCATCTTAAACTTATACATTTATAATTACTTTATTTGAAATGCAAGAATACAGTATACTGTATGTGTTTTGAGCAAGGTGTTGTTAAATCACACGGACGGAATATATTGACTGTTTATGTTTACTCAAAAAGCGGAAAAGGAAGTGGCCGGAAGAGGAAACCACGTGACGGTAAAAGTGGGAGAAAAGTTGGTGCCAACAGCAAGCTAGGCCTGAGCTACCTCCCACTTTTACCGTCACGTGGTTTCCTTTTCCGGCACTTCCTTTTCCGCATTTTGAGTAAACATAAACAGTCATTGAGACATGAAAATTAAACTTACTAAACGATCTATCTGATTATTAATTATATATGACCGAAACTTTTTAATTTTTAAGTGAATACTTACGATTAAATAAGAGCCACTGTAAAACCGTTATCCACTCACTTAATTATTTGCGCACCAACAATACACGTCAATTATTTAAATTCAAATATTTTCTTAACATATTCTATTTCCAACGACTATGGTGAAATTATAAACCATGTTTTCCGCACAGAGACGAACATTCAACTGAACGTGTATGAGAAAAAAATATATCGGTATATTGTTATTACTGGATAAAATAAGGTAGACTTGAACTTTGAACCAAATAATGTATGAGGAAAGTAGTCATAGGTCATAATAGATTAATTTTGTTAGTATATGAAATAAATACTTTTATTTTTCAATATTTAAAATCAGTTTAAAAAAAAGCGTGTTCTCTCTCTCTCTCTCTCTCTCTCTCTCTGTCCGTTTCTTCGAGAGAAGATACCTTAGCAAATATTTGAGTTAAGAAAAATTGTTAATATTCGACTTTTGATTATTTTATTAAATAAAATGATCTTTTTTTAAATTGTGCTATAAAAATAAAGAAATTTTATATTGCTTTAATTATCGTTTGTTTTTTATTATTATTTTTATTTATTTTGTGATGTTTTATTCAAATAATTATATTATTTTACCGAAACGCGTTGTGAAATTTCAATTTTGGTCCCAACACATTGAGAACAATTTTGCATGTTCCTAACGCCTCATAAGATTCCAAATTTGATCCCGTCACGTTGAAAATTTTCAACTTGATCTCAACGCGTTGGGATTAAATTTACCATGCTCCCAACACGAATTTCGCGTTACGAAGCCTCATACGTGGTCCCAACGCGTTCTGACCATATTTTCCGCTTTCGGAGCGAATTCGCTTCTGGAAGCTAACATACATATAACACAAAACGACCCCACAACGTATATATAGAAGAAAAGTTGGAATGAGAGGTGTTTAGTATCATTTAGGAAGGTCTGTGTGCTGTAAGTAGTATCATAAAGTGGTGCAAGCAACGCGATTATTTGAACCAGAGAGAGAGAGAGAGAGAGAGAGAGAGAGAGAGAGAGAGAGAGAGAGAGAGAGAGAGAGAGAGAGAATAGAAAGGGTGAGAAGTGAAAGTTGTGAGATAGCGAAGCAGAGAGAGAGAAGATGGTTTTCTCACAGACCATTGCAAACGAGAGAAAATTTTGTGGTTAGATAAGCAAGCAAGCATTTAGATATAACAATTAGCACTGAAGTTGATGATGACATGACAAAATATGAATTTTACATCACGTTTTATGAATGAACATTTACTTTTCGTTCTTTTATACTACATACTGTATATTCTCTGTATAATGTTTAAATTCAAAAATTTACTTCTTTTTTTTTTTTTTTTTTTGAAAGTATTTGTTGTGATATTTTTATGTGTATTTTTTAACAAGCTTCATTTGGCGGGGGGGGGGGGGGGACTAATAAAAAAATATCAACTTCATTTTACCTAAATCTAAATGTTGCTAATTTAATTAAATTTTAAATCAAAATTTACAAATACTTTGTAAAGGTGCATTGCATAAATTTTACTATTATGTATCCTATGAAAATTTACAACTTGATATTATTAGATAAGAGCAGAGAAGCCAAACTCTATAATATAGAGTTTATACTATTCCAAAGATTACGTTTATTATTACAAAAAGAGAAAGTCAGAATATTACATAAAGCTAAAGGTTGGAAATTGTTAAGAGAGAGAGAGAGAGAGAGAGAGAGAGAGAGAGAGAGAGAGAGAGAGAGAGAGAGAGAGAGAGAGAGAGAGAGAGAGAGAGAGAGAGAGAGAGAGAGAGAGAGAGAGAGAGTAGAGGTCTGAACGGAACGTGTAGAATCCCTCCGTGATTTACAGCATCGCAGCTAAAGCAGAATCAGCGAAAATGTAGAAAACGAACAAGCAAAAGAACCTTTCACCACTTCTCCTTTTTCCCTAACAAGCTTTTTTTATTTTTCTTCTGATGCATTGAATCTTCTTCTTCTTTTTACAGTATCTCACTTGTTAAACTTTCATTGAAACGGACTTATAATCCAATTTTTAAAGATCATTAAATGGTTTATACTTTTTTAAGCATCAAAAATCTGTCTAATCAAGTAAATTTTTCTTAAAAGGAGAGAATTTTTAACCTCTCTCTCTCTCTCTCTCTCTCTCTCTACATCTACATTCATTTTTAATAATATATTTATGTTGAAAGACAGGTGTAGATAGTGAATGATATTATGCTTTAAAATTTTTTTTCTTTTACTGAACAAAAATGTCTGTGTTTTTGGCTAGTAGGGATGAACTTTCTGCCTCATTTTGCATGCAGGATATTTTTTTTTTTTTTTTTTTTGAGGGGCAGCTTAAGAAAGAGAAGTTGGTCCCTCATAGCGTTGAGCCAAGTCATAGTTACGTCTCTGATCCCGTCTTTACTAAGCAAACAGCTGGAAGCAAGAGAGAGAAGAGAGAGAGAGAGAGAGAGAGAGAGGCCAAAATACTGTGCTAGTTTCAACTTCTAAGCAAAAGCGTGACACAAATCCTTAGCCACTTCTGTCGTGCGTGCGTATGTAAATTTTTTTTATACATTATGCTTGTTTTGCCTCTCAATTTCAAATGCAAACAAACGTAAATTTTATATTAGATCCTTTTATATGAATGGTTTGGCAGAATATATACTTTTTTTTTTCTTTTTCTTTTTTTTTCCTAACACATGTTAAGAAAATTCTTGTTACAGTTCTAGTAGTAAAAAACGTTTCAAGAAATAAAAATTTTACAGTAAAAAAACAACAAAAATAGGTTTCTCTATCTTTTGTCGTGGCTTCAGCTTATTTTATGTTTCTTTTACAAATGGAAATGTAACGCACCTTTAAATTTCAAAGCTCTTGAAAAAAATATACTATACTGTATCCTCTCTTTTTTAAGTAAAAGGAAAGTATTTTTATTAGATGATATTCTTTTCTTTATTATTATTTAAAATGACAATACAAACTGTAGACTACTTTTAAACCTTATTTAAAATATAGTTGAAATTTTAAACAAAAGTGTTAAACTTAATATATACTTTGTTGTTTGTTTGTTTTTTGTAAAAGTAAAGTTGAATTTCTAATTTTAGGAATCTACCGCAGGGTAATCCAAATTTAGTACTTTGTAAATTAAGTTCAAGTATTAATCTTAACAAGAAATAGTATATAATTAATGAAACTAGATCTTATGGAAGAGATCCGAGCTGGTATGGCCTAGTGGTGAAGGCAGCTGACTCGCAACTCTGTACTCCTCACCGAGTATATAGGTTCGAGCCTCTGCTGGGTGCGTACGTGAAGTGTGAGAGCACAACGCGTTGCACGATGCACACATATATATATTATTATATATATATATATATATATATATATATATATATATATATATATATATATATATATGTACAAAGTCGCTAACATAAAATTGTGAAAGTTGTACAATTTCAACCTTTAAAAATTAATTCAAATTTCAGAGAAAATCATTAAAAAGACATAATTGTATACTGTGTAAATAAGAAAAGTTCACATGCACGACTGTGATAATATATTTCACAATTCAAAAACTTGCTCAAAATTTATTGTAATGTTATTCTTATGAGTAAAACACGCAATAAATTTAAATGGTAAATTGTATTTTAACTCAATTGTGTGTACAATTATATATAATTACCCAATAGGGGTTAGATAAAAGTAATTACACATACATGTAAGTGATTTTACACCATTGAAAATCTAAAATACATTACTTCGTCAATAAATTCAAAAACAATCAGAAAAGTTGTTTTATACACACACACACAAAATTAAGTATGGTAAAGGGGCCAGTTTTCGGCAGCCTACTTAAACTTTTTTTTTTACCCCAGAAAAATGCAATTCCGAGAGCTGGTGATTTTTTGTGTCATACATATGAACCTCCCCTACTTCCTTGATTTTTCTCTAAGCTCATTTTCCCACAAAAATAAATAAAACTGGGGGTCTGCCGAAAACTGATCCCTTTACCATAATTTATGCTGCATTTATATCATTATAGCATAAATGTTGCTGAATTGAAAGAGCATAAATAATTATGCCATACAAAATATTATGTAGGCTATATTATGTAACGTATAATTTATCAGTATAGCATAAATTAGTTACGTATTGAAAAAAGGTTGCTAAAAATGAGCTAGCATAATTATTATTTTAATATTGTCAGTGTGTATGCTTGGCATTGAAAGAGAGATTCTAGGCTGTCAGAAGGACTCTTCCCACGATGGGTGAAGATTTACAAAGCTAACCATTATCATTCCAAAGATGACGAATCAATTTAGCTTATAATTAAGAGTTATTATAAATATTTTGAATTTCTTTTGCCTTCTATAATTTATAACTATACCTATAAAAATATTCAATCTTCGTATACCCTATAATTCTTAGTAAGATCAAACAGTTTTAAATACAACTTTTACTTGGCAGCATTGTTTTAACTATAGGTTTGTTTTTGCCAACAATTTTGCTTATTAAAAAATCATGATGCGTGTATTCAAGGAAACAAAATTGGAAACGAAGAGAAAAAAACAAGAGTTTTATATTAAAAAGATTTAAGATTCAATCAATCTTATACGTAACTTCAATTCAATAAATTCAAACTGATTAAATAAAACTCTCCGTTGTGTTTTGTAAACATAATATATTATACACCAACCAATTTTAATTATTTATCTCTATAATAAGATTGCGTTTCTCTTGAATTTTTTTATTTATTTATTTTTATTTTTTGCGATTTTTACTATATATACGCATGCGTTAATAAAAATTCGGAAGTTAACTTCATAAAAAAAAAAACTTGTTTATTTTTTCCGCTCTTTCTCTTTTAATAAACTACATCATTAATTTTTAAGCAAAGTCATTGAATAAAATATACATTTTTGTAATTTTATTTAACAAAACAAAATTTTAAGTTGTTTAAAAATCCTTGGAGGGCTAAATGTTTGCACTCTCTCATATCTCTCTCCCTTTCCCTTTATCTCATATTTAATTGTCAGAAGAAGAAAAAAAAATCACAAACTTTTTTTTTTTTAATATAAATATTTTTATCTTACGAAAAGAATTTTACTTTAATAAATTTCTCTGTGGTACTCAACAAATATTCAAATTTATTTCTAAGAAATTAAATTTAAATTTATTTTATTAATAAACTAAAAAGTAAATGTAATATCAAGAAATTTTATGTAAATAACTGTAAATGAAGTCAAAATAAAGTAATGAATTTTTATAAGTTATACATTTTTTTTCTTATCTCTTTGCAAAATGGAATAAGGTTTGTTGAGAAAGTTAAGATGATAGAATTAAACATTTAAATTAATGAAAACCGTTACAAAGAAGGGTGGAGTTGTTTGAAAAAGACATTTTAAGTTAAAGAAAAGACTAGAAGTAAAGTATATGTAAGATCAGTAAAAGTAAAGAGTAAAAAACATTTTGTTGTAAAAGAAGGGTTGATATGGGAATCACTTGTATTTTCTTTATGCCATGGCATAGGGATACGACAATTGTAATGTCTCCTTTCTTTTCTACTAAAATTACTGTATGTTAAGGGGAAAGGAGATATAGAGAGAGAATTGTAGACTGGAGTCTATATCAGCAGACAAAAACATGTAAAACTTATGTAGACAACACATGTCTACTGCCATTAATTATAGTTTCTATAGGAATTTCTGAAATAAAATAACTTAACAAGTGATCGTAATTGTTAGTTAATTTGAAAATATATCAGAAGACTTTCTCTTTATGATACACATTTTTTAAATATATTTAAAGCCATAGACCACATAAAACAACATGTGCTTTTAAATGAATAAACACGGAATGGGATCTTCAAAACTGTTGACAATTTTTACCACAATGTTTATGTAGCCCCACGAGAGAGTGTAAAAATACTGTAAAGTATGCAATTTGCATGATTATTCATGTTTATTACGTCAGAAACATGCAAAAATTAGTATGAAAATGTTGTGCGGGTTGCATAAATCTAAATTTCTGATTACTGCTACAGAGCTACAGTTGGGTTTTGAGACAAACTAAAGTTATTTATGCAAGTCCCATCAAGTGTTTCATCATATAAATGCTTACGTTTTTCTCTGGTCTATTCCTTTAATTTACAATATTAAAAAAAGTCTTTACAAATGAATTTTATTTACTTATTTATTTATTAATAAATTAATTTTTATATCACATTCATATAGAAAGCATTAAAAATATTGTCTGTTAAAATAGGTTCTAAATTTGAAACACATTAAGAAAAATTCAAGTTAAAAGTTGTTGCAGAAAATGTCATTTATTATTATTATGCAGAAAGGTCGATATAGTTGACCCGAAAAAAAATTGTATAGAAGAGTAAAAAAAAAAAAAAAAAAAAAAAAGCCATTAGGTCGGGTCATGAAGTGTTGAAACAGCGTGTGAAAAGCATTAGGCTTGGAGATAAGGTTGGCAGGCAGGCAGGCAGGCAAGCAGGCAGGCGACCTGTCTTGCAATAACTTGCCATCAACTTGCTGTTGATATATGTAGATACCTTTGCATTACATTTTGCTACCAAACATTTTTCAGAATTACGTAGGGTAATTTTTTGTTTTATAATATTTTTTTAAACATCTTCAGTTAACTCTACAAAAAGTACAATATTATTTTTCTTCTTTATGACCACTTTAGTTCAATATCAACTTAACACTTATTAGTGAGAGATTGGATGACTTTTTTAAGACCAATATTACTATAAAAAAATGTTCCTTTAATTTTACCATTGGCCAACTTCCGGTTTTCTGTCAAACTCTGGGAAGGCTTTACTTTTTAAAATGTTAAACGAATGGGTATGTTAAATAAAGACGTCTTTATCTAGAATTGTTATCTATAGATAAAAATTCTAGAATAATTTATTTAATATTTTGATAATTTTGAAAAAAAAAAAAAAAAAAAAAACTGCTATAGACCGCTTGCACTCATATTTAAGAGCCGCCATTTTGTTGGTCAGGAATACATAGGCCAGCATAGGAAAAACATCATTTTTATTTTTTTTAATAGCAAAAGAAGCTTCAAACCTCAATCAAAGCCTTATTTCTGGCTCCTAATAAGCTCGAAGGATATGAGAAAAATGTGTTGAGTTGAAATAAACAATTTTTTATGTGAAAAATTAGGAAAAACGAGGTTTCCCCTATGCTGGACAATGCATTAGGCACCACAAACATGGCGACAAAGCGCAAGGATGTGCAAGGGGTCTATTCGAATATGAAAGTATTTTTCAAGTTTTGCAAATTTCATATTTAAATGTAAAAAATTTAAATGGCAAATTTTATTTCTAATTTTTAAGCACCAAAACCTATAATTAATTCTGTTTCGAATATTAACTTTACCAACAATTATACTATAAACCTGTTTTTGAAGAGAAAACTCTGTTTATTGTTCACAGTATGAAATTTCAATTCATTTTACTAAATTTGTAGAAACATAAAACATAACATTTATAGATATTATAATATATTCATATATAATAACAACTATGAAAATCAATATAGAATAGATTAATTTATTTTATAAAATTAATTGATATAATATTAAATTTATGTAGAAGTAATTTCAAAAGCCATTAAAGTGCGTTAGGTTTGAAATAGTCGACTGAGTTACCTCAATCATATTTAGTTAGAAAATACTATTTGAGTTGACTTTGTTACATTCAATTTCTAATTAATAATTAACTGACAGTTTATAGATTTTGGGACCTGTATATATATTTTAACAATACAAAAGGTACATAAATTGTAAACATGTATAGTTTTCAACAAAATTATTAATATTTCAACAAAATTCAAATACATATTGTTTGACAATGTGATTATAAATAATGTACATTATGTAAACAATCCATTAATAAAATTTATAATAAAACTGCCAATAAATATTAAATATAATAAAATAAAAGAAAATTAAAAGTCAACAATTTTAAAATGCTAAGTTTATTAATAATTTTTAAAATATTATTTGTAGATGAAATTTGTTTATGTTTTAACTTTTGATAAAATATTTAATATTAATTAATTTTTATTTAAACTTATTTACTTTGTTTTATTTATTTAATGTTATGTATAAAAATTTTAAGCTACAAATATCACCTGTAGAGTAAAAGCAGTTTTTTATAGCTAAACACGTAAACACTAAAAAACATTATACAAAAGAAAAGTTTCTATAACTTTTTACAAGTTTTTGGTTATATTCTAAAAATTTTAATGTTCTTTTGATACTTTTGTTACAAAATAAAACAGATTCTTTTTTCGTTCTTTTAAAAAAAAAATGTCGTATATACAAAACTTTTCCCATTGAAAAACCTTTTCCCATTATAGTATATCTACGAATAGATTTTATAACATAATAATAATAATACCTTCTCTGTGTTGTATATCTTTGACTTAAAACATAGTACACATATTATGTATAATTAAATATTAGTAGGGTATAGTATAGCACTTAAGTAATCCCCAAAAGTATATAACAACATCTTATGTTTCCCTTTAAGGACATACACTTATATTTATTACATAGGTACACAGAGAAATAGAGTTGTACAAATGTCTTGTTTCAAGAATTAGATGTTCTCTTCTTCTATGGGTTGAAGATCTGAAAAATAGAACAATTGAATCAAAGATTTATAATATATTTATTTTAATTCAAACTTTTATTTTTATATTTAAATAGTCATTAATTTTATTATTATTTTCTTGCAAATTTAAATATGTTCTCACAATTCTAAGCAGTTTAATTAGCAAAACACATTCACGACCAAATATAAGTGTATAAGCATTTGGGAAACACACTCGATTATAAACGACACAATTGATTGAATTTTATGAATATTTAAATTAATTTGTATATATATTAAAGAAATTTGATTTAATTAATCTTATACAGTCACAGCATGACTGAAACACTGGATGACTTTCGGTTTACAGGTATATAAACTGGTAAGATCCTTTCCTTTTTAATTTCAACTCACTGTCAGTATATATGATGCCGCCACTGTTCACTGAATAGTGTAAAATAAAACCATATACCCCTATTTTTTTAAACTTAAACACTGGCCAAATTCCGGTTGCCTGTTAAACTCAGGTAAGTCAGTAAGTACTTTTAACTTAGGCTGACCATAATTAAAAGTGTTCAACCCGGGACACTGCAGAGCAATGCACAGAAGAGACCAAGAGGCCCGCGCGAAGCGCGGCCGGTTGTCCCCGCCGGAGGCGAAAAATTTTCAGAAAAGGGGGCGTGGCCTCCGAAATTTCATCAGTTTTGTGTCTTTTTGCAAGAGTTTATTTAAAAGTACATGGCTTTTTTTCAATGCTTTCTGTCGTCTATTTTTAACCTTTTCCCTGCAAAAAAAAAAAAAAAAAAAAAAAAAAAAGAATGAAAAAACAAACAAATTATGAAACAATTTTTTAATAATTAATAATAGTTATATCACAAATAACATACGTAACCGACGTAACGTATGGTATGTGATGTGTACGTCCTATTTGAGCCGAAACACCCACTCTAAAAAAAAAATTAATAAATAAATAAAAATTTGGCGTAACTATGGTGTATAATTTTAATATGCTACGAAAAATATTACGAAAATGTATCGACTATATCTTTTGACGTTTTTTTTTTTTTTTTTTTTTTTTCTCCGCGAGCTTTTAATTGTATACTTTTTATTAAAATTCCTGCAAAATATAAAACCGGGACATTGACGATTTTTGCAAAATCTTGCCGGGACTTTAGTGTTGAAACCGGGACTGTCCCGGCTAATCCGGGACGGATGGTCAGCCTATTTTAACTCCATGAAGTATAAGTATACTTATACAAATATACTTATACAAGTATACTTATATAAGAATAAGTATACTCCCCTGAAGTATACGGTATACTCCCATGAAAAATATGGTATACTACCATGAAGTAAACGGTATACTTCTATGAAGTATAAGGTATACTTAATTTAAGTATACGGTATACTAATATCAAGTATACGATATACTAATATCAAGTATACGGTATACTAATATCAACTATACGATATACTAATATCAACTATACGGTATACTAATATCAACTATACGGTATACTAATATCAACTATACGATATACTAATATCAACTATACGATATACTAATATCAACTATACGGTATACTAATATCAACTATACGATATACTAATATCAACTATACGGTATACTAATATCAAATATACGGTATACTAATATCAACTATACGATATACTAATATCAAGTATACGGTATACTAATATCAAGTATACGATATACTAATATCAACTATACGGTACACTAATATCAAGTATACGGTATACTAATATCAACTATACGGTATACTAATATCAAGTATACGATATACTAATATCAAGTATACGATATACTAATATCAACTATACGATATACTAATATCAACTATACGGTATACTAATATCAAGTATACGATATACTAATATCAACTATACGATATACTAATATCAACTATACGATATACTAATATCAACTATACGATATACTAATATCAACTATACGGTATACTAATATCAACTATACGGTATACTAATATCAAGTATACGGTATACTAATATCAAGTATACGGTATACTAATATCAAGTATACGGTATACTAATATCAAGTATACGGTATACTAATATCAAGTATACGGTATACTAATATCAAGTATACGGTATACTAATATCAACTGTACGGTATACTAATATCAACTATGCGGTATACTAATATCAAGTATACGGTATACTAATATCAACTATACGGTATACTAATATCAAGTATACGATATACTAATATCAAGTATACGATATACTAATATTAACTATACGGTATACTAATATCAACTATACGGTATACTAATATCAAGTATACGGTATACTAATATCAACTATACGGTATACTAATATCAAGTATACGATATACTAATATCAAGTATACGATATACTAATATCAACTATACGATATACTAATATCAACTATACGGTATACTAATATCAAGTATACGGTATACTAATATCAAGTATACGATATACTAATATCAACTATACGGTATACTAATATCAACTATACGATATACTAATATCAACTATACGGTATACTAATATCAACTATACGGTATACTAATATCAAGTATACGATATACTAATATCAACTATACGGTATACTAATATCAACTATACGATATACTAATATCAACTATACGGTATACTAATATCAACTATACGGTATACTAATATCAAGTATACGATATACTAATATCAACTATACGATATACTAATATCAACTATACGGTATACTAATATCAACTATACGGTATACTAATATCAAGTATACGGTATACTAATATCAACTATACGATATACTAATATCAAGTATACGGTATACTAATATCAACTATACGATATACTAATATCAACTGTACGATATACTAATATCAACTATACGGTATACTAATATCAACTATACGATATACTAATATCAACTATACGATATACTAATATCAACTATACGGTATACTAATATCAACTATACGGTATACTAATATCAAGTATACGATATACTAATATCAACTATACGATATACTAATATCAACTATACGGTATACTAATATCAACTATACGGTATACTAATATCAAGTATACGGTATACTAATATCAACTATACGATATACTAATATCAAGTATACGGTATACTAATATCAACTATACGATATACTAATATCAACTGTACGATATACTAATATCAACTATACGGTATACTAATATCAACTATACGGTATACTAATATCAAGTATACGGTATACTAATATCAACTATACGATATACTAATATCAACTATACGGTATACTAATATCAACTATACGATATACTAATATCGAAGTATACGATATACTTGAACTTAGTATATCGTATACTAAGTTCAAGTATACGATATACTTAGCTCAAGTATATCTTATACTAACCAGAAGTATACCGTATACGCAACTGAAGATTTGCATAGCCGCATTTCTTTAAGAGGCTCACTCATTTAATATTGTAAATAGTTACGGTTTTATCTGATTTAAAAGGTAATCAGAAGTTGGCCATAAAGAAATAGGAATAGAATTGGTCATAAAGAAAGGTATATAGCAATGTTTTTTACACACCACTACAGTTTTATTCATTAATTGAATTACGTGACCCATTGCATCTATGTGATTATGATTATTAACGTCAAATCTTAATACCAAATAAAATGACAAGCATAATGCTAAACATTATAATTTTAAATAATATAATAACATTTGTCCAACTTTGTTACTCTGACAGGTATATACTACTAAGGGATCTTTTGAACAAGTTAAATATTTGACTCCATAGTATATATAGCTCTGTTTTACAACCTTCTATACTCTCTATTTTCTTGTGCATATTTTACATTTGTACAATATACATGTATAATAACAAGCTGAAATGTACATCAGTACTGTACAGTACTGTATAACAACAGAAATTACCTAAATTTACAAGAGAAAACAAAGAGAAAACTTGATATAAATAAAATACTATAGTCTCTTTTAGTATAAAGTAAAATGTACACAACAAAATTTTAGTTAATAATTTATAATATGTAAATTAAAATGAAAAGAGTATAAAAAAAATAAGTATGTTAAAGTTGAAATTCTAGTTGTCTCTTTTTTCTCATAGAATATTGAAATATATAAGGTTGTTTCTTACTATACTTAAAGTTATATTATATAGTGATATGCAAATTTATAATACCAAATAAATCATCAGAGACAAGATATTAATATTAATGTGTATACAGTAGTAAGAATGCGTTGTAATAATGTTGTAGAAAGAGGGAAACAAACACGAATAATATAATGTATAATTGTTATCTAATACAGTATATATGGTGTGTTTTGATTTAGTACAATCACAGTAACTGAAAGTTGATAATAAATAATTAGTGTTTCATTTCATTTAAAAATATATACGATTCATGTAAAAATATAATTTATTACTGAAAATTCTTAAAGTTCATATAATAAATAAATAAAAAGTCTTATTACTTAATTTCAAAGCAAAATTAATTACAAAACTGAAGTATAGAAAAAAAATTATTATTCATAGCAGTAATCAACAAGAAATATTATTAAAATTTTACGTAATAAACTTACAAGTTCTTTAATTAACGTTATTTTTAACAAATTTGCTTCCTAATTAGTAATTTCTATACAAATTACTAATTTAACGAATCATCAGTTGTTTTTTTAATTCAAAGTCAAAAGTTTAATTAAAGAAACAAGTTTTTTTTTGTAATATTTAGGCAAAAAAAATACACTTTGTTATATGTTAATTATTCTCTCCGTCTTGGAAAAAAAAGCACAAGCAAAAGTACAAACAAATTTTGTGGTAGTAATGTTTGTAAGTCAAGTATTCTTGCATTATGGTCGCAATGGGGGTTGAAAAATATACAGGGGGGTTAGTTTTTATGAGCCCTTCTTTCAGGGTTGAGCGTCCCTAACGATCTCTTCTTCCCTCCCTTGTCGTTACCACCACAGCCGCCACTAACAACTTATATACGAATAAAAAAAAATAAGAGGAAAAAAAAAGACATGAATAAACTCTACACTTAGTCAACGACGAACCAAATTATTGTATACACAAAACAAACAAAACTTCTTTAGTAATTTATAAGAAAACTTTTTTTTTATATGTACAAAATATGATGTTAAATAACTGTAATCTATTTATTTAATTATGTTGGTTTATTTTAGTGCCAAGAAAAGGAGCTTTTGTTCTTTAGGTTGCAGTTTCAAGTTGCATTATTTTTTGTGTGTTATATTATACTGTAGTTAGAAAACTTTCAAGACAACAAAAGAAAATAAATTTTGTTAATAAATATGAAGATTTATTATTTGTGTTGGAATTATTTTACATTACTTCTATAAGTAATATACAAATACAAAGAAATGTTAATGATGGGGGAGAGGGGTTAGGAACTCAATTTTGGTGTTTGTTTGTTTTTTTATATTTCTTTAAATGAATAATTAAAAAATATATAATATTATTCTTTATATGTAAATTTTGTTTTAAATTTGAGATGGAGTACAAGCAACCATTGAACAAATTTTACTCATCATTTTAAATGATTGTAATTTAAATGTAATATTTTACTTATTAAACATAATAAACATGTAACATTATTATTTTAAACAGTATTAAAATTGAAGACGGGAAAAAAAGTACAAAATGCAACGGAAAATAATTTTCAAGCAATAACTCTTAAAGCACGATATGATTAAATTATTTACATATCATGCTTACTTGAAATGTTGCTGACGTATATAAAAGTTCAAGACGTAATAATGTTTTATTACAAACGAAAAAAAAATAGAAAAAAAGAAAAAAGATAGAGGAATGATGTGAAAAATGAAAAATAAAAGTTTTGCAAACTTTTCGTTGTTGGATAAAAAAAAAATTATAATAATATATGTTTACTCGTATCTAGTGTAGTCATGGCATAAAATGACATTTTTTTTTAATTTTATTTAATTATCCTCTACCATTCATCACTCTAGCTGTATGATGTTAGCGTTATTTTTAGGCTGAAAAAGCTATTAAAACAAGCATTATGACATACACAAGAGAGTGGTCGTAATAAAGGGACTTAGTTCTTTACTAATGCTTATTCACTTATGGATATAAATAAATTCCATGTGAGCTTTTTTTTTTAAGTAAAAATTGTAAATATTGTTGAATTTAATATAACGAACAACAAAAAACATTTTGTTAAGTAAGTTAAATATACTTATTGTGTCATTTTTTGTTTTCAGAAAGTAAGCACCATAATTTTATTTCGTACTTTTTTTCATTACCCTAATATAACCTAATTTTTAATTGAATATAATCATTAAAGCATAACGTAAACTTTATTTTTACGTTATTTTAATTAAATTTTTAGTAAGTTTTTTTTATATGAATAAAAAAATAGTGAGTTTGTATTTTTTTCCCCTATTACATCAAAGTCTATTTTAAAAACAATAGAAGGGAAACCAAAATATTTGTACTATACTATATGTTTGTTTAAATTTAAATATTTTAAATTTTACACACATAATACTACAGACAGTGCTGTTTCTTCTATTTTCTGTGTTACAAACCCTATTATTAATATGTTACGTACATGGAAGCGTACTTGTCATACTCTCTCTCTCTCTTCTCTCTCTCTCTCTCTCTCTCTCTCTCTCTCTCTCTCTCTCTCTCTCTCTCTCTCTCTCTCTCTCTCTCTCTCTCTCTCTCTCTCTCTCTCTCTCTCTCTCTCTCTCTCTCTCTCTCTCTTACTGCCTGGTCTCTGGTGCCAGAGATATACACAAGACTTGAATATTTGTCTGTCTCTAAGTTTTATTATTATAAAAAAAATTATAAAAGAAAGTAAAAGAGAAAAAAGAAAAAGAAAAAGAAAGACACAAAAAAGTTACGATGAATGTCTAGTATGATTATAATATTTTTCTCTCTTATCTTATCTTTTTTTCTCATTTGCAATACTACGTGGAAGTTTTTCTGTACAGTTTTTTGTTGTTGTTGCAAATTTCTTTTTACTATATTATTTTAACAATAAAAAACAAGTAAACAAGTAGTCTATATGACAAAGATATAACTTATTTTAAGTTTATTATTCTTTAGTTTTATATATTATGTAACTGTTTAAGATATATATACAAAGCATAAGTGTAAGTAGTATGAGGGGCAAGGGGCTAAAAAAAAACTGATGCTTCTAGTGCGAATACCTTATTGCTAACCATAAAATATATACACACACAAGCATACATATATACACATTTTCCCTTATAGATCTTATTTTTACAAAGACTTTTATACAAAAGAAAAATATCTACAATAGTATAAAGTCCCAAAAGAATAAGGAATAAAAAAATTGCTATTTAATGGAGTGTATATAATGTAACTTTTTTTTTTCTTTCTTTTTTGTTAAAGTTGCAAGAAAAGTAGCCAACTCTTTACATATGACCCATGAATTATAGGAGCACAAGTTACAAGCAAAAAAATATAAGAAATAGACAAGAAGAAAAAGAAAGAAAAAAAAAGTATGACGAACAAAACATTTTAAAAATATGAACAGGAAATGGACGTTTTATAGAAATGATAACGTTGCAATAAAAGAATGATTTATTATAAAAGTAGATAAAGAAAATTGTAATTATGATTTTTATTAGAGGTCAGTAGCTACTAGTTGTATTATATTATAGGACATCAAATAAAATAAAATGGATAAATTTATTTTAAATATCAAATTTTGAAATGTAATATAATTTTTCAATTTCAGTTTCTTTATTAATCAAAATACAAGTTGGTTTAGGTTGATTAAAAAAGAACATAAAAAACATATAAATATATAAAAATAATATATATATATATATATATATATATATATATATATATATATATATATATATATATATATATATATATATATATATATATATATATATATACAAATATATATAAAGTCATTTTTATATATTTAGAATACTTTTATATAAAATTATCTTCGTGTATAATTAAAAGTGTTAACTCAGAAAAAAATATTACCCAAACTTTAAAATAAAGTCAAAATATTTTGAAAGGCTTCCATCCTATACATAATCCAAATCTCTTAAAGAGAAAGTTCAGGGGTTACAACATGCCTTCTTCAATGTTAAATAATGAGTAGAACTGTTCATAAACTCATATATGATGACCCAAAGCTCTTCCGTAGCCCCGCAAACTCGTGATCATCCTGCGAGATATGCAACGCGTCCCGTATCTTTTACGTCATAGTTACGGCATTACTATAGAAAATGTTGCATATCTCGCAGGATGAGCACAAGTTTAAGGGGCTACTATGGGGCTACGGAAGGGCGTTGGGTCATCATATGTAAGTTTATGAACAGTTCATTTCATTATCTAACATTGAAGAAGCCATGTTGTAACCCCTGAACTTCCTCTTCAAAATATTAGAAAACGTTTTTTTTTTTTTTTTTGCTTGATACTGTTTCAACATTTAAAGTCAATATTAAGAGCTTCCATCCTTCAAATAAGTCTCCATTCAAAAGTGTTCTTTCTCTTCAAACATTTACTTAAAAACCAATATTGATCATATCAATTTCAAGTTTATATGTAGAAAATATAATGTATTATGTAATGTACAACATTTCTTATTGTCTTAAAAAAGAATAACAATACCAAAAAAAAAAAAGAAACTTTTTCTTTAATTTTTCTTATCCAATAATATTTATTGTGTATACGTATAGAAGATTTCTATTCATCCAATTTGTAAGATTAGTTGTTGGTTGTTCAAGAACGTATAGTGTTTACTTAAGTACATGACTTTTTTTTTCTTTATATATATTTTTTTTGTTCTATTGAGCAAGGATTACTGTAAGCGAGCACTTTAGTAATAGAAGTATAGCAAGGCAAGCCAAAGCAAGTAAAGCAAGCAAGCAAGAGACCGCCCACCCACATCTCAAGAGAATTAACGCACACAATCAGTTGAATAGAAAGAAAGAAAGATTTTTAATCTTATAACTGTCTCAATATATACCCATAAAGAAATGTACTAAACTTCCCTTTTTTGTTTGTTATTTTACTTGTTAACGATATAATACTGTATGTATAGGTACACTTTACTTGCGTGGAAGGAAAACCAAGTGGAATAGTTTTTTTAATGTATATATTTTATTCTATTTTATGAAAGTATTTCAACTTAATTTTCGATCTAAGAATGTCATTTGAAGATATTAGTTATCAACTTTCATTACTAATTTTTTAAAGTACGTTTTTTTTTTTTTTTTTTTTTTTTTTTTTTTTTTTTTGCGTGTGAGTGTGTGTTTTTACAACACGTATTGTATTATTCAACCATAATATGTTAAATTGCATTCTATTGCACGTTTCTTTTATTCATGCTTTTAAAATTTTAATTCTAGCTTTAGGGTGCATATCTGAGATGCCTTTTTATAAATGTTAGCTTCGTTGCTTGCGTTCTTTTAGCACCTAGCAGCATTTTTTCCCCCTTCTTTTTTCCTATCATTTTCAAAACTTCATTTCATAAGCTTGCAAAGAAGAATTCAATTAAACATTTAGCAAGAGTATACATAGTATTTATTTTTTTTTTTTTACAAAATCAATATACTTAAACATATCTTTATAAATATTAAATAATTAAATTACTCTATAATCTTATTATTTATTTTAAAAAGGAATTAAAAAAGATATAAAGATAAAAAAAATCATAATAATAAAAATGGTAAAATAAAAATAAAATTCTAAACCACCAAAGTATTAAAAACGTTCTGTGTGTTTATATTACAAAATATTTAGTATTTTTATTTCTTCTATATGCAGTATAAAATTAAGCTTTTAATGAAAATAACATAAATTCTAAGTATTAAGGAAAAATATTATTATTATTTTAATGGTGTTTTTTAAGTATATAAAAAAGATTATAACTACATTTTCCCCAGCTTGTAAATAAAATCATTAAAAACCAGTGAAAAAGGAAAAAGGGTAGCTGAAAAACATATTGAATTAAATTGCCAATTTTATTTGATTGTTAAATAAAAGCTTTTGGAAAAGAAACAAACTTAATCTTATTTTACATCAAAAAGAGAAACATATTCTTGACGTAAACATTCAATTAAGTTGACTTGTAAAATTAAGTAAAATGTAACACTTTTTTTTTTTTTTTTTTTTTTTACTTTAAACATTTACATTTTGCCAAAGTAGATTTCGTGATAAAAGAATATAGCTGACACAACGGTACTTTAATACCATTGTATATTTTCTTTACTTAAAAGTTTTGATAATATTATTATGGCAAGAAATATTAACTTAATAATCATACAATAGTTTTCATCTAAATAACCTTGCATAGTATTTTGTGTAATGTATGATAACTTTCTTTGGATTAAATGAAATATAATAAAGATTTAATAGTAGTTTGAAAAATTGTTGCAAAAGAGGAATTTGATATTGAAAATTACAATGGCATTTTGAAATAGTCACACATTTTGATAGCCATAGACCATAGTCATAGACCATATAAAACAACATAACTTTGTGCTTTTTAATGAATAAACACAAAATGGGATCTTCAAAACGGATGAAATTTTTTGCCAGAATGTTAATGTAGCCCAACGAGAGAGCGTGAAAAAACTGTAAAGTATGCAACTTGCGTGAAAATTCATGTTTATGACGTCAGAAATATGCAAAAATTAGTATGAAAATGTTGTGCGGGTTGCATAAATTGAATTTTCTGATCACTGATACGGAGCTATGTTGGGCTTTTCAAGACAAACTAAAGTTATTTATGTAAGTCCCATCAAGTATTATGTGATATAATATATGCTTATGTTTTTTGGTCTATTCTTTTAAGAGAAAACAAAAATTACAGGTCTTGATCGCTATGTTAATCACATGAGTTATCGGCATGCTGCAATTATTGGCAGCTGCATTTTGTCAAATACGTTTTTTTAAGGCTTTCAAATTATGACACAATACATATAAATATGCATTTTTATGGCTAAAATTGCTAAAATTTAAATCACTAAAATGAGTGAACAGTATTTAAGGCAGTTCAGGGTGACTGACTTGGAGCAGAAATAGTCAATATAGGAACTGTACAGTAATTGTTATACCTTCTTTATATCTAACAAAAAAAAAGCTAATTTTCAAATAAATTTGAATGAATTTAAAAAGTATTTCTTATGCCAAAAAAAAAAAGTTTTCATAATTTTTAATTAAAAAAAAAAATGGTTTAAAAAGTTGAGACACTAAAGTTTAAATTTTCACATTTACATGTTCGTTTTTTTAATGTGGAGTAACGTCAATATTTAAGTGTGTTTGACAAAATATCATTGATATCAATTTAACATTGTTCTTTAGAAATTACTTGCGATAGTGTTTAAGACTAGAGAAAAAAACAATTAATTTTAACAACATTAAATAAAACAATCGTCTTTATCAAAATAATAATAATCATATATATATATATATATATATATATATATATATACATATACATATATATATATATATATATATATATATATATATATATATATATATATATATATATATATATATATATATATATATATATATATATATATATATATATAGCAAGGCTTATAAGCTTGAAAACAGTCCAGCTCACTCTTACACCTAACCCTACACTGTAGTATTATAATATTATATTAAAACATTTTCAATATAAATTTTTAAACAAGAGAAAAAGGTGAAAAATAATACCTTTACAAACGAATGACCATAATACACTATAAAGTAGAATTATAAAGTTGACAATGGATGATAAAACCCATATAACTAATTACATTGACTTTAGTTTTAACATAATAAAATGAGATACTTTCATATTATATCACGTACTTTATGAAACCTGACACACATGACACACACGATATAGAAAGCGAGCGACGTGTATGTTTCAAAAGTTGCATATGTATATATATATATATATATATATATATATATATATATATAATAAATATATAATATATATATAAAATGCTCTACAAACTGTGAGATAGATCTAACGTAAAAGAGAGCATACTGAAAATGACTACATTATTCTGATCTCATTATTCAAGGATCGAGTATCTAAGCCGGATTACTTTGAAAGCTTTGACATCTTGAAAATATGTTTTACGTCAAAATACTATAAAGGAAACAATCTCTCTTTTCTATATATTATTATAAAACATTTACATTTTAAAGTAAGTTTGATTGAATTTTATTTAATATATTATTGAAATAAACATTTTATTTAGTATTATTTACATGAAAGTGGTGTGTTAATATATTGAAATACAGGAGAAACTTTGTATTATTTTTACTTGCATGTATAAGGAGATAATATCGTAGAATATTTATTTTATAAACGACGATACTTTACTTTGTGAAATATATTTCTAAACACTTCATGAAATTATTAATTTTAATTATGCTAATTTGACAGTGATTGAATAAAAGTTCATATTTAAATATGGGAGACAAACCTTTTTTTTTTCTTTTTGAACATTTTCAATAAGAAAACGATATAAAAGTAAAATCAATTTCAATAGACAAAAAAAAGGGTAATAAAATTAATTTTGAGCTGATACCATTTTGTACTCATTTTTAAACAAAAACATAACCGCTTCTCAACATGTGGACTAAAAATACTAAATTTTCAGTAATAATTACTAGCCATTGAATACCATACATTTTCCTCATCCTTGACAACATACTGTTCAGTCACGTCACATCATTCATTATGGCATATTGTCCCCTCTTATTATTACGATAAAATAATTTAGCAAATGCTAGCGTCTCGTGTTGCTATGGAAACCATAGAATTATCTAACAACGTGACTACTTTGCATATCATTAACATGGCTTATAAAAAAGTATATGTGCCTCAGAATTATTGAATTAGGAACGTAAAATTTTTTAAAATTTTTTTTTACAAAAATATATACGTAATATTCTCTCTCTCTCTCTCTCTCTCTCTCTCTCTCTCTCTCTCTCTCTCTCTCTCTCTCTCTCTGTCTCTCTCTCCCAAGTGAATAAAAAGAAATGTGAAAAATATAAAATGCTACATTGTATAAATTTTCTAAAGATTTAAGTTTTTACTTCAAAAGAATTTCAAATTATGTAATTTTTTTTAAAGCTTTATTTTTTTATCGCTTTTTATTTTGCGGTTTCACACTTAAAAAAATGTAAATAAAAATATCGTTTATACAGTAAAAACGTATTTACAATTAAATTAAGATTATTATTATTGTTTGTTTTTTTGTTCATTGTATATAATTACTACGCTAAAAAGTCAAGTCTTTCAAAAAGTGCTTATAAGAAGTAAATGATATTATCTACTTTAATTTCTTAATGTAAAGTTAATAATATTTTGTTTTTTTGTTTTGTTTTATATTCTTCGTCTCTTCGTTATTCAATTTAATTACCTTCATTATTACAACTGTTAAAATCTAATTTTAATTTTCAAGAGCTAAAATTTGTTTTAAAATAAATTTTCTTGGAATAATTTAAACATGTTGATTCTTATTATCATTATTTCCTTATTCTCTGTATGTGTGTGTGTGTGTGTGTGTAAATATATATATATATATATATATATATATATATATATATATATATATATATATATAGTGTAAGTAACAATCTAATTAATCTTGATTCTTAATTAATATAGCTTTGTCATGAACAAAAGTCTATTTTATATATCCTCTCCTCTTTTACATTACATAATATATAATTACTTGCATTATTCATACTTAATTATTATATAAAATTTCGATTGATGTTAAAGTTATATGTATGAATTAACTTTTACATGTTATAATATATATAAGACTATATTATAACAAAAATCCATCTCTCGTTTAAATATTTAGTTTTTGATATGAAAATTTTAAATAAAGATCTTCATTTTTACATATCATTCTTCTTCGTAAACTTCAAAATTAGATGTTCAAAATAAAATGGGGAAAAAAAAAAAAAAAAAAAAAAAAAAAGGAGGGGAAAGATTATACGAGTGTTAGTGTATTCGTTTTCATATACCCTAAAATCAACTTAAATTTTATACTACTATAAATGTGGGGTTTTTATCTTTAAAAACTTAAATGTAATTTTAAGTTATATTATGTCATGATATATTACATTTTTAATATACACTTAACATAAAATTAAAACTTTTAACATACCCATAAGTTAATAACATAATAGTTTCTTCTTTTTAAGACAAAAATAATATAATACTTCTTTCAAATTTAACAAAACTTTTGGGGGGGGGGGTGTATTGTATTTTATATCTCTGCATCGTATACGTTTTCAAAGCTTTGTTTATTGAAAGAGGGGACTATAGAAGTAAATATCAGTCCTCTGACAAGAACTAAAGTATTATATATATTTTATATAAAAATCGTATCTGTGACAATCTAAAACTTCCGTCTGTTTGATGTCCTCTTCAAAAAAAAAAAAAAAAAAAGTAAGCAAGCAAGAAAAAAAAAAGAGTGTAAAAAAAAAAAAAAAGATATTTATTTTAGTTTTGACTTTGCTGACTTCTTCCACTTGGTTTAAATACATGCCATGACTATACACACCCTTCTTGTTTTTGTGAATGTATTCTATTTTCTCTCGTTTTTATAAATCTATGTATCTTATTGTATCTTTTTACTTTGCAACGTTGGCAATGCAGTAATGCCATATTATAGGCATGTTGCACATACAAATACCACTTACTTAATACACTGAGAAAGGGAAGATTCAATTAGTAATTGTATTACTTACTGCATTACACAACAATAAAGTATTTAGTTTGAAGTTTTATTTCATTGAAAATATCAATATAAAAATATCTCAAAGCATTTCATAGAAGAAAAAAAGTGATTTTCTTTTTCAACTCAAAAAGCATCGACGAATTTCTGTAATCTTTTACGCAATCTTTTCAGTCATAGCAATTTCATATTATATGATTTGCAGGTTTTTAATAACGTTCAAAAACTCATGAAATATCACATATAAAAGTGTAGTGAAGCATTTTTATATCTTTGTGTAAGATAGCATTTTTTTCTCAAAATTTTGTAACTTATTTATTTTTTTATATAAATATAAAAAAAAATTTATCTTTTTTAGTTTGTGTGATTGTTATTTTTTCCGTGTCCAATCGTTACACTCTACTTGTCCTTTCTTGTCTTTATTGCGGTTTGAATTAACTCTTCGCCTTGCTACCATTGTTTTACTACTCTCAAGTACATAATTCAAGACTACGCTTAAGAAAAATAAAGAGAAAAACTTTTTTCTCTCTCTTTCTTCCCCTCTCTCTCTCTCTCTCTCTCTCTCTCTCTCTCTCTCTCTCTCTCTCTCTCTCTCTCTCTCTCTCTCTCTCTCTCTCTCTCCTCTCTCTCTCTATTCTTCGCTAAACTAATTTACACTGGGTTTTTACTTTACAAAGTTGCTGTATATAGAGAATTTAATTCTAAATTCAACTATTTTCTTTCGCATTTCACACTTTTCGTATATATATATATATACGTTTGTTTAGACTTTTAAATTGTTTTTGTAAGTGAATCTTCTAAACAAATGTATTTGACACCAAATGTCTACTTTTTGTACAGCAAATTTAAATAAAGAATTATTTTTCTTTTTAAATATACAGTATGGTGTATGGTGGTAAATACTATATAATTAAAAAAAAATACCTTAGTTCTGTATTCAAGCCATTTAGACTGTATAATTGATAATCGTTATATTATTGAATATTCAGCTTTTTATATATATAATGTTTTGCATTTTAATTTCTGTTTGTAAAACAGTAGAAGTTGGGGTTAAAAACTATAATTTTAAACCAAAATTCTAATATTCTTCTTATATATATTTACACGCATACATAATATTGATTATTTAAAATTTTAATTGCACTTACTCTTACAAAGCTATAATTTACATTTATATCCATTTTTTAAACGTAAATATATTAAACTTTTAATAATTTCCTTTATAGGCATAGACAACAAGAAAACATAAGCATTTATATCACAAAACACTTGATGGAACTTACCTAAAATAACATTAGCTGGTTACTGTAACAGTGATCAGAAAAAAAATTATTTTCGTATTAGTTTTTGCCTGTTTCTACCAGAAATATTCACAGAAATGGCATACTTTACACTTTTTTACGCTCTCTTGTGGGGCCACATTTACATTCTGGTAAAAATTATCATCAGTTTTGTAGATAACATTTTGTGTTAAATCATTAAAAAGAAAAATGTTATTTCTTGTGGTCTATGGCTTTACGAAAAATTATTTTAAATATTTATTATATATAATAATATATATATATATATATATATATATATATAAATCAATAATATATTTATTTTTATTATGTTATAGGTAAAGGGCCACCTGGGACACCACCAATATCCTCATTGGAATTCATCACAAAAACAACAATAGCAACCTCAACAACAGCATCAACAGACAGTACCACAACACGCAGTATTACAGAATTAGTTTTATCTGATATGATAAAAGAAACATCATCTATGTATGATACAAATATAGATATAACAATGAATGATGCACCTGCAGAGAAAATTCCACCAATGTTAGGAACTCCAGCATCTCTTACAGGACCATCTGGTGATGGAACAGATCTTAGTATTGAAACAATTTATGTACCAGCATGTCATAACTTCAGTGTTGGAAATCCTGAAAGAATGGAATTTTATTCACCAAATTATCCAAATAATTACGCAAATCACAGCGATTGTATTAAAGTTTTAAGAGGTGAGTAAAAATATTTATTTATTTTTATTATACTGAAAGGAGAATCTTAGCAATATCTTTTTTGATTTTATACAAAAATTTCGTGTATTTTCTCGACACATTCATGCTCATACATTAAATTATACTACCTTGTGTACCTAATATTATCAAAATTCGATACTATAGTAGAGCATTTATAATGTTTACTCTCTTCAAGTGCAATCTAATTTAATGAAATTGGTATAGAGAGTATACTCTAATGTTTACGGAGAACCCATGTATGCATGTCGTTTTGTACATCATACTTGCATCGACACTAGCCTCTACACAATATTGAATATTTTTAATGAAATTACTCTCGTGCTTTGACGCACAATGTTTCGTAGGTACTCTCTTAACATCTGTTCATTATAAGAGTATTTTTTTTTTTTTTTTTGTTTTTTTGAGTGTATAAAATTTACTTAATTTACAGTGTTTATAGGAGCTTAAACTTTGGTTTACATAAGTTTTATCTTATGTTATTAATTTATTTACTAAAATATGGTATATAATATGAAAGGAGCAGATTTTTTTTCCTCCTTAAAGCTAAACTTTGAAAAAGTGGCATTTTCTTTTGAGGAAAGAAAAACTGAATTTAGAAGTGATTTTTATTCTAATTTTTCAACTCTCAAAAATTTTACTGTCATACCAAGCTGGACTTATGAATTTGAATTGATAAAACGATTGATATATTCAAAAAACGTAATATTTCAAATTTCAATACGTCATATTTTCAAAATTTGAATAATTTTTCTTTCGACTAGTATTTTAATAACATTTAAATATATTACATAATATAATTCAATGCAGTATTTGAAGTGGGCATTTCACTTTAATCCAAACCAATTTTAAACAGCAATATTGTATAGCGTACGACATATTATCTTTCTTATAAAGACACAAGGTCCATAATATAAGAGGTTAGATACTCCGGAAAAAGTTTTGGCAAGGTCGCGCAGCTTAAAGGAATAGACAAGAGACATCATATCACTAGGTGTATTTTTATTCACCTTATCAGTGACGTAACTGGTGAACGGCATCGTATTGGCTTAGAATCAAGTATATCCATCACAAAATAAAATCAACTGCGCGAGTTTTGTGCTGCGCTCAACCTCTTTATTATATGGACCTTGATAAAGACAATTAAAAAGAAAACAATATGAAAATATCCAAAATGCAATAACTTTATTTTAATATGAAATAGTTAATATGTACTATATTAGTTTGAAAAGTTATTAAAATTATTTTGTACATAATAATATGCTTGGTGAAATTGAACATTACGTTGTTGGGGTCAGTGAATGCAATATAATATTGTGCAACATACCTTTGTATGCATTTGCATTATTTCCTGTTTGGTGTTTGCATCTGTAATGGCTAGATTTAAATCCCATAGGGCTTGTATAATTCTATACAATATGATGTCATGTTATGCAATATGCTTTTTTTTTTACAAGATGATGATTATATTACCGTATAATAGTATGAGATATAAATTGCTTATTACATTAAAAATTACGAAATTCAAATTCAAAATTTCATTAATTCTCTCTTTCCTTCAATTTTCAATCATATATACAATATTCAGCATATTCGTCAGGGTTAATTAATAGACAAAAAAAGTCAAAACACTTACATACCATAACATGCACAAACTTGGTGCTACTTTTACAATCATAGTTATATAACTACTAAAAACAATAAAAACATACCTGTAGGCTCACTCTATATAGGGCCCTGACTATGTCAAAAATTATTATTTATACAACGGTGTTACATTAAAAATACTAAATATACAAATGTTATACTATATTTCTTACAAAAATGAAAGAACAAATACAATTAATTTAATTGTTTTTGAATATTAACTTTACAAATAAAAGCATTAATATTTAAATATAATTTTTTTACGAATTAAATAAAAGTTTTTTTCTTTATACATAAACTATTCTCTTTTTTTTCCTTTTCATTGTTATATAAGTTTTAAGTACAGTTTTTTATTTTAATATTCAAAGAAAAGTTTTATATTACTTTAAAGAAGAAAGTATAGGTTTTATACAAAAGTAAAGAAAAAAAATTAGATTGTTATTTTGTTTCTATTTCTATAGAATTGGAAATTGGAACTCTACATTTACTACATGATCGTAAATATATATTAAGATTTTTTTTTTCTTCTTCTTCTTTTTTTTTTTTTTTTTTTTTTTTTTAAGATAAAAAAGTTGGTGTGCACACTTTACATATGGATGTACAGCTCTGGCCAAAAGTTCCCGAACGGGGCAGCGGCGGCCGCTGCGTTTTCTCATAAAGATAACATAGCGTGGTTGCGGGTTGCCTATGCAAATCGTTCGGGAACTTTTGGCCAGAGCTGTACATACAGTAAGACAATTGTGTTGTGTCTCTTATTCATGAATTTATTCTTCTATTTGAATCTATTGTGAAGCTATAAAGACTTATCGAATTTCAATACATAATTTCATGTCACTTTGTATTGAATAAAGCTGTTAAACTTATGTCATATTTTACTATATTCTTTCAACTAAAAAGTTAAATATTTTTCCCATTATGAAAAGATTATTTTTCGTAATAAATCATTAATCATTATAATGTACAAGATTTTGAAGTATTTTCTTGTTATAATATTACATTGATGGTGATTAATTTAATGAATAATACAGTTGCATGATTTTTTTTTTCTTATTAAAATTTTTGTTTCATAAAAGTAATTTTATTAAAAATTGAATTTAAAAAAAATCAGAGAGATTTGGGAGTAGCAATATTATAAAATACTTGCTCGATTACTTTCAGCTTTTAGTATTCTTAGCATTATTTTGGTTTTAACTTCGTATTATTAATATTTAAATCATTTACGAATGCCATAATTTAATTCTGCGTTTTCCAAAAATAAGATCTTTTTTTTTTAATATAATAAATTTAATGGCTTTAAAGCTAAATATAAAAGTTGTATTGGATACATATTTCCTACAAAAATATTTACTTATGCAATTTTAACAACAGTTCTGTTAATATGGGAAACTAGTTTACAGGGGATAGTAAATTTTAGGAGAAAAAGTAGAAAAAAAGAGGAAGATAGCACTTGAGTGGACTTTAGGGATGAGTGAGTTGTGACAATCGAGCAACGAAACACGATATTAAGACTTCAATATGAGAAAATACGAAAGAAAATCCACTCATCTCTTCAACCTCCCTTGATAACAAAAAAGCAGACAAATAAAAAAAGTAGAAAAGAGCGTGAAATACACAAAAGAAAAAAGTACAAAAGAAAGAATTTATGAAGAAAATTGCAGAAAAAAAAAGAAAAGAAAAAAGATAATAATAATAATATAAGAAGTTTTATTATAATTTTTAAATAAAAGCTTGTAGGTTTATAATAAATTATTTAAATATGTATAAATAAAACAATAATTTATTTACAATATTTTTTTTGTACTTATAAAAATACAGACATTTATACGTATAAAAAATACAAAAAAAAAATTTAATAATTTGACAGAGACATATTTTATTAGTCTATGTGAAAATAAAAGCGGGAAAAAGTCCAGATATTGGTGTAAGCTGGCTGAAGTCCAGAACTTTCACCAAGTGGTCAGTGTTCGTTTGCCTCAGAGTCAAGTGGATAAAGGGTGGGGTGAGAACCGTGACGTCAGCAACAGATCGTGTGCGACGCACGGAAATGAATGAAATTTATGGTAAACTCTTTTTAAAAAAATATATATGTTCATCCTCTTCTTTCGTAATGACTCGTTAATGATTAACATTCAGCACTTAAAATTTTTGTTTTTCATAATGTGAAAGTTTGAATTTTATTCTTATATTGAACAATGGCTAGTCATATATACATTGAGAATTCTTGTAATTATAATTTAATTAATAATTTTCATCTCTTGAAATATGTATTATTTTCATTTAGCAAATAATGCCTCATTTAAATTCAGATCTTAAAAAAATATTTGTAGTCAGTACATTCCAACATTTCCACGAAGAATAGTGAAATTAAGACCTAAGATTAAATCAAATTATTACATACTACAGTTTAATAACTTATTTATTAAAAAGATTTTTCTTCAAAGGAATAGACCAGAAGAAAACATGAGCATTTATAACAACTTTAGTTTGTCTCAAAACCCAACTGTAGCTCCGTAGCAGTGATCAGAAAATTTCAATTTATGCAACCCGAACAACATTTTTTTTTACTAATTTTTGCATGTTTCTGACGTCTGAAGTCTGAAGCATGAATAGTTACGCAAATTGCATACTTTACAGTATTTTCACGCTCTCTTGCGGGGCTACATTAACATTCTGCTAAAAATTGTCATCAGTTTTGGAGATCCCATTTCGTTCACATATTGCACATGTTGTTTTATGTGGTCTATGGCTTTCAGATTTTTGAAAACCGCTCTATTATTTTCAATTTAATTATGAAAAGGAATATTTTGTACATCCCATTGACTTATATGATAGGACTATAGACTATAAAGCACTGTTATAGATAGAACTACCATAAGTATTAGCAGACGATTTTTAGTACATCTTGTCGTAGCTTTAAAAAATATTAAAAAATACTATCAGTACTACTAAAAAAAAAAAAAAATAAATAAAAAAATCTTATAAATTAATTTAAATGCAAGCTCTTTTAAGAAAGCTTATATATTTTTTTTGTAATTTAAGACCTAATTCATGACTTGCATTAGAAATTTTACATTGATGTAAACTCAGTGATCCTATTGTTTACTTAATGTTTTCATTTTGGAAAAATCAATTCAATATCAAAGTTTGCAATAATGAATATAAAATATAATGCAAGTTGTCAATTGGAAATTTTCTTCTTTTTTTTATTCGTTAAAAACATATTTACGTTTTAGGTTGAATCAGTTGTTTAAATTACTCCACCAACGTACTGCCCCCCCCCCCCTTTTTTTTTTCTTACAAAGAAACCTACGATTTTCTTTAAAGCTAATAGAAAGAATTTGATAGAAAAAAACAAATGTGTGAGGTTTATTTCTATTTTAAAGTTTAATTACTGCCATTAAAATAAGCCTAAATTTTTTGTAAAATTTATTAAAGTAATATTAAAACAAAATTTGAACCTTGCCAAGATATTTTTATTAAATAAATTAAATAATAATAAATAAAAAAAAAAGTCTAAAAGTCTTTCTTTGAAATCGCAAACCATGAAAACATAAATTTTATTGGCTCTTTTATATTAGTTCTAATAAGAGTTCACCATCATAGGGGACGAGAGAAGAAAAGATTATATATAACAATATCTTATTATTAATTTTTAAGTAAAAGATTAAAAAAAAAATTATAAGAGATTGAAATAAAGTTGCTAAAATGTATCATAATTTAATTAAAAGAAAATCAACTTTTAATTTCTTTAACTATTTAAAATGCAATAAAATTTTATTTCTTTGGATTTTATTGAATATATATATAAAAAAAAAACGAATCTTATAAGTTATAAATGGTTACTTCTTCTTCTTCATGGATATTTTTCTTGGTATTATCCTGATTCATTTTATGAGACTAGGGTGCATGATTAAAATATCAGCTCTTTAATATTTAAATTTTAAATAATTTATTAAATGGTTTAATTAATTTTATTTTAAATAATAAACAAGCTTCTATATTGATTATTTAATTAAAAACAATTAATAATTCAATCAATAATGATCACATTTCATATACGTGTTGCTATGAAATAACCATTAGTAGTCATTCTAGTAAATTTAAAAGCACTTTAATTTTCTTTTATGTTCTGTTGTAAATGGTACCCTGAATAATAAAATTTATATGCACTACATACAATGTAACATATAACTTTAATATTTAAGATTTTTGGATGTAATATAAAATCACGTCTATCAATTTCTGGTATTCTTTCTTTATACTTTTTCCCCCCTCTTAATCCCACACAACACATTATATTATTATAGTGTATAATTAAATTACTGCATTATGGATTAAAAGCTAATCCTTTTGTACAATAACGTTGGTTGCATTTAATGTTTCATCATCTCATCATCACAAAAGGGATGTCAAGTTGGAACCCTAAACATATTTTATCACCCTCAATCAAAGTAAACCACACAACAAATGAAGGCGGCTGGGCGTAAAATTAATCGTTGTATGAAATTAAGTTGACAAGGCGAACACGATTTTTCATATGTGTCATGGAATCTTTCTCATTTTTATTTATATATTTTTTGCTGTAAAATATGATAGGATAATATGACAATAAATGACTTTTTTTATTTAAAAAGAAATAATAATAATAAAGTTCGTTTCCGCAATAATTTAATATATAATGTCAATTTATACATGGACAAAAATAAATACCTAATAATATACCTCATTTTCAGCATAACTTCTTCAATACAGCATGATTTAAGCTATACTGCATAATAACTACGTTACATGGTCATATTATGTTGTACAGCATAATTACTTATGTTTTTCTAATTTAGCATCATTTATGCTATAACGGCATAAATGCAGCATAAATTACGTAATTAATTAATTTGCTATATGAAATAAATGTTCTAATTTCCACTCTCAAAGACATTTTCTAATTTTATATTGTAAAACCTTTAAAAAAAATCTATTAAGACTTTTATACTAACATATCAATAAATGAATAAATAAAAAGAAAAGAAAAATATAAATTTATAAAATATTTATATTTTAAAAGTAAAATATCTCACTTTTGTTATCCAAATATTATTATCATTAAAAAAAATGTAACAATTTAAGTATAAGAGTTAAATTTTAAATTAAAAATAATACATTGAACATAAAAGTACAACTTGTTAACCAGTACACGCATTTGCCTTATGTGTATCTCTAAATGTGTGAATGAAGTTGAGTACCAACCATTTTTGCTGCAAAATATATATATATATATATATATATATATATATATAAGCTGTGAATGTTAACTCAACTCGAATGTAAATGCTATTCAAGCTTTAAATTTAACCGCTCTCTCTCTCTCTCTCTTTCTCTTCTCTTTTTCTCTTCTCTCTTTTTCCTACACTACGTGAAATTTAATTCAAATGGTCAAGACATGACCTGAATATCAAATTACTTTTTGTTCATCAAAATATACTTTATTACTGTATACATAATTTAAATTATATAGTTCAATGTAACTTATAATATACCATTTATATGCTTACAGTTTTTTTTTTTTCTTTTTTTTTTTTTTTTTTTTAAGACTCCCAGAAAAATATAAATAAAATTTTCATGTAAAAGACTTTCATTATTATAACACTATTATTTTACATACTGTATACATTTTTTTTTTTTTTTTTTTTTTTTTTGTAAATTCACTCTTGGTACGAAAACTTGTACTTACATGAAGGTAAACTTTCTCACAAAAGTTTTTGTATAGCTTCTTATACTAAAATATTTTCATATAATTATATTATTTATTATTAAAAATTCTTAACATTCTTTGAATAGTTGAAGAACACCCTAATTAAGTAAGTTTAATGAAAGGTGTTATGTAAACAGAAATTACTAATTTTATGTTTCATAAATTATTAATTTAATGTATTATTATTTGTTTTAAATAACATTTTATTTAGCGCTACTTAATTGAGAGTTGATAAACATTGAGTTGGAAATTGGAATTTTAAAAGATATCAGATGAATATTTAATTACTCATTAAGAAATAAGGTAGTTATTTTTCAACGCTTCTCTTTGTTTATAAACTAAAAAATAAAATACAAAAATAAATAGTCCGTGCACATAATATATATATATATATATATATATATATATATATATATATATATATATATATATATATATATATATATATATATATATATATATATATATATAATATTTGTTTGTTCCTTTAAGTTTTATACTGCATCGTAACTAATTTAATTACTGTATCATTAATGTATACATTAGTTACTATACAAATACGTGTAAAAACATAGTAATTACATAATTTTATACGTAGCACTTTAAAATCTTCACCCTACCCTAAATTGTATATTATATACTATACTTATAAACATCTGCTAATGTGATCCTTGATAATTTTTATTAATTTAAAGAAAAAGTAACATAATATTTAAGCCTACACCACTCATTTGATTAGAGTGTATATATATATATATATATATATATATTGTTCATCCTTAGAGAACCAACAAGCTTAATTAGGATAATATCGAATTACACGTGTAAATATTTATTCAAGTAGTTATAGTGTTTATATCGCGTACAGATGTTAAACTTAAAATCTATTATGTTATGCTTTATACTGTAAATATTGTAATACTATAAGATTTGAAATTAAACGTCTGTACAAAAGAAAGGTTTCCGAATAGGAAATAATCTCTCTGAATAAGCTTATGTAGCAATCTATGTATATATATATATATAATAATTCTATAACATATTGTATATAGTTTAATAATAGTAGTTTGTTGTTGTTGTTGTTGTTGTTTATGATATAATTAGTGTCTAATAATGATATCAGAAGCTTATATAAACATGTATACGTACAACATATATCTATTCATTATATCACATACATAACATGTGTTTATAATCATATATATATATATATATATATATATATATATATATATATATATATATATATATATATATATATATATATATATATATATATATATATAATATAGAAAATTAAACCATCTGATTCTAATCTCTGTAGTATAGAGTATAAATATATATTTATAACGTCTATTGTTTTGTACAAATACCCATCAATTTTCCTATATATCTTTATATATAAATATATGATGGAGTTCACTATTATATACTATATTATTTAATCAAATTGCATATTATTATTGCATGTAAACCTCAATTTATTTATGTACGGGAAGCTTTCTATATTACCAATTATACAAAAACAAGCATTAATCATTTTATGTTATTATATAATATATATAGAGCTTTTCTAAAGCTGGTTATAATTATTTGTTATTAATCCAATTTTACTCTCATTGAAATGGAATTCAATATAGATATAATACTTAAGTGCTGCTTCAAGTTTTGCTCGCTAAAGGAATTCTTATACCTTAAATTAATTACAACATATTTGCTGTTATTTTATAAGCTACTGCTGTATTTCCAAATACAAAAAATGTAATTAAAGTGTTAAGGAAAATGTTCCATCAGTTAATATTAAATATGACTTATTAAAAATTTCTCTATTATTAAATATATTTATCTTTCGTTTTATATTCATTCACGCGTTCTTCAAAATTTCATTTTATTCTTAAAACTCATATCATATAAACACACACAAAAAAAAAACTTTGATTTTTTTTTCTTTAATTAAATCGATGTTACTGCAGCATGTGTTAGCAAAGACTACAATATATAAACGTGTAATAGCACTGGGTTTCCATTGTTAACGCTAGTATTAATCTGTCTAAACGACCCTAAATGGCAATTCACGAACATATGTCTCAATATAACAAACCATTTTAATAGCAGTTTTTTGTATTTTATTAAAATGTTTCTCACAGTAAGCTAAAAAGTTCAATTTTTTTTTAATAAATGCACATGATCATCTATATATTCAGACAAATATATACAAAAAAAAACTGATTATATTATCGTTACAATAAAATCAATTATCTGGTTACAAATTTATGGTAATTGGTTTACGTAAAAAAAAAATGTTATTTAATATTACCACAAAATTTTACTTTTATTGTATAATTTTTTTATATGTATGCTAACATTTTTTATATATATATATTTAAAAGTGATGAATTATTCTAAATAAATTAAAATGCAAAGAGATAATTTATTCATCAATTTAAAGCTACTTGTTACGTTCTATTCAAAGTATATATATAAAAATTATTAAACTGAATGGTGATGCGTATGATTTAACACAATTTACTTTTTTTTTTTTTTTAGTTTTAATCAAGTGTGATAATAATAACGAATCATTTGAAAATATCAATTGAATATAATTACAATTATGTAACAGTATATATTTAACAAGTATATAATGAGTAATTTAACATTATTAATCTTTTATTTTACTTTAGACTTCAAATATGATAGATATTTATAGTTTTGTACCGTCCAGACCAAATAACATGCCCTTTCAATTCATTTAACACAAAATGGGACACCTAAAAGCATAATTGATTTTCACTAGTACACAAGTATAACCACGTAAGAAAGTCCAAAAAAAACTGTAAAGTATAGTCAAAAATGCTCAAGTTTTCCTGACACCAGACTGCCCGATAAGGACTGTTATTCATCCAAATTTAAAGAGCTTAAGGGTTGGCTCGCATCTCAAAATCTAAAAAGAAAACTTCGAAACTTCATGATTCCATTTGAAAGTTAATAGTAACAGGTACCTAAAATAAAATTTTTAGAACTCATGACCATCAGATGAGAGAGAAAATAATTAATGAAATTAACATGGGCTCTTATGGGACTAAAATTTAAAAATATTATAATTTAAAATCTAGCATGGTGACCCCCCAAAATTTTAACATTTTTGAAGATACCATATCCTATTGTATTACTGTGCAAACTTTTAGATTTTTCTTTATTTACAACTTTTTAGTCAAATCCCGCAGTACCTGATTTCTCGCCTCAATCTAGATAGATTCATTTCAAATAACTAATCTTATTCTTCATTAATGTTAAAGGAATAGACCAGAGAAAAAGATAAACAATTATATCACAAAACACGTGATGGGACTTACATAAATAACTTTAGTTTGTCTCAAAACCCAACTGTAGCTCCGTAGCAGTGATCAGAAATTTCGATGTATGCAACCCGCACAACATTTTCATACTAATTTTTGCATGCTTCTGACGTCATAAACATGAATAATTACGCAAATTGCATACTTTACAGTATTTTCACTCTCTCTCTCGTGGGGCTACATTAACATTCTGGTAAAAATTGTCAACAGTTTTGAAGATCCCGTTTCGGGTTTATTCATTAAAAAGCACAATACATGCTGTTTTATGTGGTCTATGACTTTAAGTATAATGCAAGCAGCACACACCGTGTGTTAATTAGTGGTATTTTAATGCCTAATTGCTTGCATTGTTTCCACCATATATTTTTTCTTCATTTATTGTATTTATCTATTTTTTTTATATATATATTTGACTTTATATTTTATATGTAATTGTATTTTGTGGAATAAATAAATAAATACAATAGAAAAGGTTGTGCGGGTTGCCCTAGACGTCACAATCGGGTTATTGGAGAAAATAATTGTAGTTTTAAAAATCCCATTTTGTGTTTATTGAATTACAAAAACAGTTTATTTAGTCTGGAGTCTTGACGGCCGCTTTAAGAATTCATTTTGAATTTATTATACTCAGCTCTTGAAGTTTTGATGCAGTATGATTTTTTTACATATATTTAAATCATTCAAACAAATTACCATAAAAAATAAAATCTTGAGTGTTAAGCTCTCTATGTATTATAGCAGACAAACTGCTCAATTATAATTTTATTTATTTGTTGTTGTATTATTTGTTTAAAGATTTTAATCAAAAGAATTCACAATAATTACACCAAAATGTTTAATATATAACAAACTATAATTTAAGATTGAATAAAAGCAGACATCAGATCAAAAAGACGGCACAGACTTCCTTTATTACAAAATTCTTTTTTACAAGTCAGACATGATTAGTCATGGGTATTTTAAATGTCTCTTCATTCTTTTGCTCTTGAGTTAATGTTATTTTTAAAGCTATTTTAATTTGTAGCCAAAAAAAGACTTCTTTTCTTAAAAAAATTATTATTGCAGCAAAATTTTACATTAAAAAAAATCGAAATTTTTTTATACAGCTTTGATTTTTTTCTTCTTTTTTTTAGTTATATTTTTTCATTATGCGTACGTACGTGATTTTCACACTCATTCAGACCTAAACTTGGAATTTCGAATGTTGTATGCAATCGACTGGAAATTTACAAGCAATTTTTATTTAATATTAAAACATGCTTATAAATCAATCATGTAAACAAATAATATTAGGTTATAATATTTGTCCAACTTACATGCATATAATAGGAAAATACTATAAATTAAAAATCACAAATTAGTCTACAAACTTTCTAGCACAATGGTATAAATATATTTATATTTATATAGCATCATTTTGTTGTTTGAATATATGTTATGAATTTAATTTTAATCTTCTTTATTTTGACGTTTAACAGCTTTAGTCATCAAGTGGAATTTTGTGGTAGTTTTTAGTACAAGAACCGTCAAGGAACATTCTGTAAGGGTTTTTACTATATATCTGATTGGTTGGTTAGTCTTCCATGATAATCCCATTTTCCACACACAGCACCCTTATGTTATGTGTACTCATCACTGAATAAAATGTAATATATCATAAGTAAAATTATGATTTATTATAGTAAAGTAATTTTAGTAAGTATCTACCTTAGTAAATTTTAATTAAAAATATTATTCATTTCATAGTTAAATTATTGTATTCATTTGGAGTTACTTTTTGGCAATGCTTTTTATAATAAATTTAAATTTTATCTTATACTATTTTCTATAAAGAAAAATAAAATATATACTGTATAATTGAATATAGGATTAAAGTAAAAGGCAATTACAACTTGAGAAAGCAGGTGCGCACTTTAAGTTTTTTTTAACTAGCTTTTATAAAGTGTTTAGTTTATTTTGTTAAATAGACCCTTTAAAAGAAATAAATGAAAATGTGTTGAAAGATGTATTCAACGTGTGTGTTATAGCACGTGTATAAAAAAAAATGTAACAAATTTAACATAAAACTATCGATATAATAGCATTAATAGTTTCAAAATAAATTTATTGCGTATTCTATTTTTATCGCTATATATATTTTTATTTTACATTCATAGCGATACAGCAGCTTGTCACTTCAAATTTTTTTCCTGTATTTTTTTTTGTGATATCTCCTCGCTCTAGTGTATCCTATACAAACAAAATAAAAAATATATTAGAAAATTTAATAAATAACTTTTTTTTTTTAAATATGCTATATATATACATACATATAATATGTAATTAAAGTTAATATTTTAAAAAAGTATTAAAAGTTCTCTCTCTCTCTCTCTCTCTCTCTCTCTCTCTCGCTTTTCTACTGATTAGATACGGTAACGAATGCCACCAGATTTCCACTAATTGGTATTTTTAACAAGAGTAAAACGTACAAAAAAAAATGTTACTTTATAAATTTATACAATTTCATGTTTGTGTTAAATAATTTTTCTCTCGAGATTAATGTTCAAGAGAGGAAAAAAAAAAGTCGATATAAAAATTAACACGAGGGCAAATTTTATCTCAAGTGTCGGGAAATGTGGCTTGAATTTTCTTGCGTCGTTTGCTTACGCGTACCTCATTGCCAGATTAAAGGGGAACTAAAGACAAGAAAAAAAAAGTTTAAAATAAAAAACTTTAACTGTATTCAAACTTTTCTGTTGCTATTTTTTTTATCTGAAAAGCTAATGAATTTTAAAGTGATAATTTAATTCGTTAATTAAATTCAGTGTACGTAGGAAAAAGTTAAGACCTGTTAAATATATTCTAAAATACGAAGAAATCATTTTGTAATATTATTTAATGCATATAATAGTTAAGAATATAAAACTTTTGAACTAATTTCTTACTAAATTATTAAACAATTGTAATTAAAATGAAGAAAAACTTTGAATATAGTTTTAAAAATGAGAGCTGATTAGTCATATTGCATATATGTATAAAAACCTGCCAATGAGGAAATTTAAAAAATAATGATAATAAAAAATATATATACAGTAGGGGGCAATTTTATTTCATATTCTAAAAGAGAACATCGTTCTGAAACAATGGATATGTGAATTTCTAATTTTTTAGCTCATTAAGCAGTTTTAATTAACTTTTGAAAGTCACAAAATGACGTCACGGTCGGTAACTGTTTCTTTATGCCCATATACATAAGTTATCATCCATGACATCAATGTTTGAATTTCAAAATTTAATTAAAAATACTTAACGAACTCTAATTAATTCTGAAATTCAAAAATCAATCGATTCAGAACAATAACATCTTTTAGAGTATATGAAATAAAATTACCCCCTTAGTATTTTTTTAGGCCTTCCTCATTGCCTAGTTTGTATTAGAAGATATTTTCAACATCAAAGTCTATTATTTTAATTTTCTTACTCAAGTTAAGCCATAGACCACATAAAACAACATGACTGTGCATTTTAATGAATAAACACGAAATGGGATCTTCAAAACTGTTGACAATTTTTACCAGAATTTTAATGTAGCCCCATGAGAGAGGGTGAAAATACTGCAAAGTATGCAATTTGCGTGACTATTCATGTTTATGACGTCAGAAACATGCAAAAATTGGTATGAAAGTGTTGAGCGGGTTGCATAAATCGAAATTTCTGATCACTGCTACGGAGCTACAGTTGGATTGTGAGACAAACTAAAGCTATTTATGTAAGTCCCATCAAGTGTTTTGTGATATAAATGCTTATGTTTTTCTCTGGTCTATTCTTTTAAGTAAAGCAATAAAATTGCAAGTTAAAATAAAGTATTTCTGAGGTTTGAATGCGGAATATTTGCATTACCAATGTAGAAATCGCTGAAAATATTCTGCTCAATTTTAATTATACATTTAATTATACATGAAGTTGAACTGAAATTACATAAACATTTTTATAGCTTATGCTAAATATTCAATTTTTTACCTTTAAGATACGTTATGAAAAAAAATGCCTTCCTAATTAATTTGTTGTAACATACCTTTCAGATACATTTAATTTTACTTTCGTTATCATAATTATGTAGCATAAACTTATTCAGTGAGCGTACTACCTTATAATTTAAACGTCAACCTTACAATTAAAACCATTAGAAAAGGCGCAAGTTTCTTGATATATTCTCTTTCATTACGACTTTTTTTTATGTCTCCTTTTTACCTTTTATTAGCAGCGCTTGCTTTTTACATTCGCAAAGCAAAAGCGAAAGCAGCGAGCAAGAAGAACATTTCCAGCAGTTTCACACCTGGATGCGTTCGTACTTTTTTTTTTTTTTTTTACTTTTTTATTTATAACTTGACGAATGCCCCACGCAGCCGAACCCCCATCTTGTTCATCACAACGCCTAATACAGTCGTTTCTATTCTTCCTGGCGCTGAACATTGTTTTTTTGCAGCCACACATTACTACCATTCGCCGCAATTTATCTTCTTTTTTATTTTTTTATTGACAATTTCTCACAAAAAGAGAAGAAAAAAAAAAACAACTTCAATTATTAACGAGAAGTTAAGAACCTTGTTTTATACAATTTATTGTTAATTTGATGTAATTTAAAATGCTGAGATTTGTTAATAGTACATCAACAGGAAAGACTACATCTCTTTAAAAAGAAGAAAAAAAATCTCCAAATTTTATACTTTCAAGAACAGAAAAGTAAAATTGTCTCTTCAACATTCTATAATTTCCTTTCTTTAGCTATATAAAGTACTTCAAAATGATTGCCTCTTCTTTCTCCATCTCTTTCTCTCAAACTATTTCTTTCACTCTCTTATCCACGCTTATGTATTTTATATCGCTTCCAATTTTGATGTTTTCTTAAAGAAAAAGAAAAAAAAATACTTTCTTATTCTCTTTATCTTTTTTTTTTTTTTTTTTCTGTTTCCCCTTACAATTCTTGCACTTTCTCCCTTTTCAACAGGGACTAGAGATACAAACATGGTTCTTCACCTTTGCTAAATCTGAAAGATTTGAAAGTGTTTGTAGACTTTCTTTCTCTCATGCTTACTTTTCACACTTCACCGAAACTATACAGTATATTTATAGAGGGACACCAAAATGTAAGAAAGATATACATACATATTGAGATAACAATCAATTCAAAAAACCCCTCTTTCTTCAACATACAAGTGCACTTATCGTTATAGTTGAAGTTGAATAACTTTTCAATTCGATTTGTGGTCAATTAAATAAAATCTCATCTGCTCTTCAAAGTCAATTTTTTTTTCTTACTCAAAATATTATTTAAAGCCATAAATAACATGAAACAACATGTGCTTTTTGATGATTAAAAATTGGATCTTAGAACTGATAACTTTTTTTACCGGAATGTAAATGTGGTCCCACAAAAGAGCGTGAAAATACTGTAAAGTATGCAATTTGTGTGAATATTTTTGTTAGTGACATCAGAAACAGGCAAAATTAATATAAAAATGTTGTGTGTTACATAAATTGAACTTTTCTGATCATTGCTACTGTAACAAATTAATGTTATTTATGTAAGTATATCTCATCAAGTGTTACAAATGCAACTGTTTTCTTCTTTTCTATAACTTTGTGAATATTTTTCAAAGAAGTTTATATTTATAATATATAGTTCATTGTTTCTTTTAATTTTAGCACGTTATTATTATTTACCATATACACAGGTATATTTATATAATTGTGTGTAAATTGAAATGGCAATAAAAAATTAAAGCTTTACTGTTTAAATTATAAATATTAGGTATAATTTTTTATGTTTACAAAATATACAATTTTTATTTTTTTTATTATTTTTTTTGTTTATTAAGTTAAATTTATCTTTCTCGTATTTTTTAAAAATTTTGATTATAAAATTATTTAAAATTTAAATTCAGTCCTCACTTTCCCCCCATTTTATTTGCAATAACAACAGAATAATTTGCTTATATATTATATCAGTAAAAATGAACATTTTTATATTGTTTGTTGAATATATAATGCATAGCAAAAATAAAAATAATAAACAAAAAACATAATACAAAAAAATGTACTCGTTGTTGTATATAAGTTGCATAAATTTTTTTAAATAAAATTGACATTTGTTCATTAATCTTTGTGACATTGCTATTAATCAATTTAATTTACATACAAATTTGGCTAATAACATTTGACAAAAACGTGTCATGTTTATAACGACTACTTTATGTATGTCATTATAAATGTATGATAATAATAATAATAATAATAATAATAACGATGAAAAAACAATAAAAAAATTATACATTTTATATATTTGAAACAATAAATCGGGATATACATCAATCAAAATATTCTATTATTTAATTTGTTATTATATAGTAGTATTATTTGTACACAGTATTAGTAATGGTATTATTGTATACTGACAACTAAGTATTGTGTTTTATAGTCATGTGTCATATACAGAATTATAAATTTATCCCCTTACCAAATAATGTTTATTAACAACTTTTTACATTATATACACTTACATATTATATGTTGTTTGTCAAAATTTTGTAATTAATTTCAAATTTTATTGTTTCATGCACAGTATATATACAATTCTATATGTAAAAAAAGAAGAAGATTTGTATAATGAATTACAATTTTTTTATTGTTTGAATTGTGATAACTATATAAGGAAGAATAAGCTTTTTTTTCTTTTTCGTTACATCGTGTAAAATTATACAGTACTGTGGAGGAAACTTATCTTTACGCCAAGTACTATAATTTATTATTGAAATTGCTTCTATAGATTCTCTTGTAAACCTCTCTCTCTCTCTCTCTCTCTCTCTCTCTCTCTCTCTCTCTCTCTCTCTCTCTCTCTCTCTCTCTCTCTCTCTCTCTCTCTCTCTCAAGAGTATTGACTAATGAAGAAACAACTGTTTTGAGGCTGACTTAAAACGATTTCAATCACATCCGCTTCCATTTCTACTTACTACGCATGCGCAGTACGTAGAAACGGAAGCGGATGTGAGCGAAATCGCTTATAGTCAGCCTCAAAAATTTTGTTCCTTTATTAGTCAATGGCGGAATGGTAAAGGCAGCTGACTCGTAACTCTGTACTCCTCACCGAGTACAGGTTCGAGCCACTGCTGGGTGCGAACGTAGTATGAGAGCATAACACGTTGCACGATCATAGTTCAGTGAGCACGATGCGTGTTTACATGCATTCTATGACGACGCACAGCATTTGGAAGGCGGATGATTGATGTGATTGCGCCGACAAGCCTGTCTAGAGTTTCCATGGTTTCTCTAGGCTATTGTGGCGAATGCCGAGCTGTGTAATTAAGCCGTGGCCGGCCCGTGTGGTAAGGTCGGTTTCCATTGTACCTGACAATAAGACTATGTCTTGACGAGACTATGTAGAGTATTATTGCACGAGAACACAATATGGCAAAACAAACAAGCTAAAAAAATGCAATTTCAATACCTTTTTTTTTAATAGTAAGTAAAAACGTTATAATGTAAGAAAAAATCACAGCAATGAGACATTGTCCATTTTTTTTATGTAGCACTGTATCCTTTAATTTTCTGACAAAAAAATGATAATAACAGTAGTAAAAAAAAAAAAAAAAATTGCAACATCCATATTGCTTCAAGTAAAACTTTATATCGCAAAAAGAACCACTTTTTTTAATGCATTAACTTTTTCTATACATTTTTTAAGAGAGAAACCAAATACACAATGGTTTATATTGTAGTATTTTTTTTTTCAGTTTCAAACTTTTTTCTAAATCTATGTATGTTATGTTAGTGAAGTGGCTAATTTTTTTCTGTTTATATAAAACAAAAGAGGTGGAAAAGTTATTATCTAACTGATAAAAAAATCGTCTTTTTTTCCCTCTCTGGAACAGTAAAATTGGCTAGTGAAAAGGATCTTTTGTTTATTGCAAAATTGTAGGCGTAGAAAAAGCAACGTGACCTTATATGATAAGAGATTCATTTGAGAACATAAAATACACGTTTTATTTCGTTTTATTGTACCGCATTACATAGATAAGGATGCTTGTTAGTTTCATTGAGAAATCTAACAAATGTATCTATTGACATATTTAGCCTATTATACGAATGTAGTAAAAACAAAATGAGATAAAAATTTCTACTTTGATAAAATATAAAGGTATTTAATTAAAATAAAATGTTAAATAAAGCATAATAAAATAAAAAAGGAAAAATATTAGAGGACAATAGAGATCATTTTAACATAAATCATTAAATAAACTTTAAATTGTAACGTGCAAATATTTTTCATTGACGTTATAATTTTAATTAAGATACCTCAATATAAGCTTGACAACATTCCAACCCCAACAAATTTGTAATTACTCCTGTTTCAATGAAATAACAATCGAATTCTATTGCCCCCAGGGGTCGGACTGGGGTGAAAAGGCCTCGGCGGGGATCCTCCGAGAGGGGCCTCATTTTTTGCAACAACGCCCCTTTTTTTACCTTTTTTACCAGTTTGAGGGCCTCAAAACTGGGGGGGCCTCGGCGGGGATGCCGCGTAGCCCTTATGGCCAGTCCGACCCTGATTGCCCCCCCCCCTTTTTTTACAGTCAATTCAATAAAAAATTATAGAACGTTTTCTTTACAGACATACTATATTTCTTTTATGTTAAAAAAAATTGATACTAAAAAGAAAAATTTTCAATACGTTTATTACACTATTTTCAAAGCGATATTGTCAGGAAATACAATTTTTCAAGACATTTTTTCTTTGTATACTTGTAAAAAAAAAAAAAAAAAAAAAAAAAGGAAGAGCTTCCTTTAAAAAAATTCAAAGCATTTTTAGCATCAAGTAAAAAAACAAAAAAAGAAACAACGACAAAAGAATTGCCTACAGCTGCTCATGTACTGATGTCAGAATTAATCGTTTGTTGTATCATTTTTGTAAGAGAAGCAAAGAGTTGCGTATTGTTTCAATTTTTGTTCTGATTTAAAATTTTTATTTTTGTTGTGTATTGCTATATTGTATGCGTCAATATTTAAAAGCTGTTCATTTTGAAAAAGCATAAATATTATCTCTCCTTTACTTCGCCAAGAAATGAAAGAAGAAAAAAAAATTAACGCAAGTAATATATCAATTTGAAAAAATTGATAAAAAACAAAAATGATTGGATATTAAACAGAAAAACTATATAAATTCACATAACAAGTTATATTATATGCACAAATAAAAATTGTATTACTGCACAAGCTTGACTGACAAATTTTTGTTCAATAATATAACAACGAGAAATCAATACACTGTTTTTAAAGTAAAGTTTCTTTGTATAAGTTTAACATTGAGTCAAATAAGGGATGTAAAATAAATTAGTATTCGTGGAAAATATTTTTAGCGTGGTATATTTTAAATGTCTTGAATATTTATGCAGTTATCTTAAAAGTTTGCAACATTACACACACACAACAATAAAAGTCTTTTCAAAAAAAAAAAAAAAAAAAAAAAAAAAAAACTTGAATAAACTTTTATACGAATATAATAATGAAAATGATAAGAAATCACACGTAAATAATGATGATATAAACTTAGATATTCATGTTAAAGGAATAGACCAGAAGAAAACATTGGCATTTTCATCACAAAACACTTGATGGAACTTATACATAAATAACATTTATTTGTTTCAAAACGTCTAGCAGTGATCAGAACATTTCGAATTATGCAACCTGCACAACATTTTTATTCTAATTTTTGCATGACGTCAGAAACAGGAATAGTCACGCAGATAGCATACTTTACAGTATTTTCACGCTCTCATTTGGGGCCACATAATACACTATGTGGTAAAATTTGTCATCAGTTTTGGAGATCCCATTTTATGTTTAATTATTAAAAAGCACATGTGGTTTCATGTGGTTTATAGATTTAAGTATACAATACTTATATATTATTGAATACAAATATATACGTTAGGTTAGAGAAAAGATAAATCCATCTGATAGATCGTATACTGAAATAGTATATATTTTACGTAATATGAAATGTTATACACAATTGGAACTACGAGAAATACGTGTTTAAGTGATTACATGAAATTAAAAAAAAAAAAACTTTACATATTATGTACTGTATGGTATAAAATATATCTATTGAAATGAAAATTCGTGCAAAGTAATCTCTTTATCTTTCCAATCTACATAAACCGATTGTGTGTGTTTATACGTGGTTAAAAAATAAAACTAATTAATTATTGATGATGAGTCTCTTCTAATTTTATTTAGAAAAAAACAAACAGGGAAAATAATATAGGCATGTATGCTTGTAGCTCTAAATTTAATTTACATGCTTGATATGAATAATACATAATACAAATACCATTACTATACTCATATATATGCATATTATATATATATATATATATATATATATGATTTTTTTATTTATAATTTTTGTGATTGAAATAAAGATTTTTTTCCCTCTCAACTTTTTTTTAACATAAAAATATTTTTGTATTCTCTTTGTTTGTTGCTCACTTTTCAGTATAAATTTATTACATAATATATTGATTTTTTTTGTAATATAATTTGATTACTATTTGATTGCCTTTATTGTACTGTATTGGTTTTTTAAAAAAAGAAGTTTTGTTTTGCATATATTATCTTAGTTTTTTTTTTAAACTGAATAAAAACTTGCAGTATTATATTTATAATGCAACATGTATTGTACTGGATTATTTGTTATAATGCAACATGTATTGTACTGGATTATTTGTTAACGTTGAAATATTTTTGTTATTTTATCATAGCAGACATGATCAATAATCAAATAATTAAAAAAAATGTGTGTATAATAGTTTTGCTCTAACTAACAATAAGATGAGAATAACTATTAATAAAGCATTTTTTTTTTCTGTATGACTGTATGATAATAATTGTGAGATTCAGTTTTGAGTGTTAGAACAATAAACGTGGCAGATTTAGAAATGCTTTTCCGATTTTAAATTTTAAGAATGATTATAAGCGGATGTATTGAAAGACTAGAAAACAGAGCGTCTTGAAACTATTTTTTACCTACTTCTGCTCGTTTCCTACTTTTTTTTTCTAATTTGTGTAATTTTACTACATCAATATTTTTCTTATAGCTAAAATTGTTTCGATATATATATATACACATACATACATGTTTATATATGTGTGTGTGTGTGTCTAACTGTAACTGTTTCGTTCTTTTTAGTATGTAAAATTTGTTTTGTATTGTATTGTAAGTTTAGGAGTGGGCCAGAAATGTGGTCAAGCCTAAACTTCGCCCTTTCAAAAATGTTTTTTTTCTCTCTACATTTTTTTAATAAAGACGATTACTTAATTAATTTAATGATTGTGCAAAAAGGTACTATTTGAGATATTAGTAACAAATATCAAAGGATGTAGCTATACTGTATTTATTTAATTATAACTTACAAAATATTACATAATTCATTTAGAAATAAATAAGTCAAGCTAATTACCTCCACTACATGTTGTAAGTAATTCATTTGTTATTTACATCCGGTATTTGAGAGAATTGACACCGCGCAATGAATGACATCTCATCTATTCTCACTTGACAGCTTTCAAAACATTAGGACAACTTAGCATTAACTACATTACAAATAATCTATTTGTATAAACTAAAATATGTTGTTGTAATTAGTGACGAGACCCATCATTATTTACTTATTAAATTATTATACTAATTAGTACTTTAAAAAAAAAAAAAAATTATATGTCGACTAAAATTCCTTGATTCAAATTCCTTGTTCTAATTTATTATATTATATCGGAGAATGTGTTATTTCTCTACTTCAAATTCAAAAATTTAGACATAGAATTTTTTTTAGCAATTTTTTCAACAATGTTTCAAACTGATCTATAAATTGTTAAAGATAAAAATCACAAGACTTGCAGAAAAAAAATGCTGACCTGACTAATATTTTAAGGGTTGCAACATAAATACTAAGATATTTTTAGTAAAAGTCTCTCTCTCTCTCTCTCTCTCTCTCTCTCTCTCTTTCTCTCTACTTTCCTATTTGTAATATTTTCAAAGTTGAATTTGTAATATAAAAAATGTTGTTTTATTGTATACACAGTATAATAAGAATATTTTGATTTTTTGTTATACAAAATATATGAGATTTCTTATTTTAAAATTCAGATTTCTTGCTATAAATTTCTTAAGAAAAAAAAATCTCATCTCTTTTTTCTGCAATAAAAATGAAGAGTGTGCGAATTACAAGGCGTGAACTTGATATATCTCACTGAAAAAAAAAAAAAAAAAAAAAAAAAGATTGTATAAATATTAGATTATCTAAGACTGTAAAAAGTTACACCTACAAAAAGGAGGGAAAAAAAGCCATTTTTTTTAAGGGAATGAAAAGAAAGAAATATTACTGAGCTATATATACATAAAAATTTGTTTAGTAATCATTATTATATACATATATGCTTCTTTTTTTTTCTATTTACAATTTTTATTAAAGTAAGTTTAAATTAATATATTTTAAGATATAAATTATATTTTGTGAGAGCTAATTATTTTTTACACCTGTCTGTTTTTTTTGTTTTTTTTTTTATGTCAGAAAAATGTCTAAAGCAGAGATTACATTTTACACTCTTTACGTCTCTCTCTACAAACCCCAATCTACTTTGTAAAGTATGTATACGTATGGTATGTTATATATACACGTATATAGAGAAGTGTTGTAGAGAAGTTGGTCATTTATCATAGATATAATGGAAGTGAGGTCAACCATGTAAAGAGAGTGAGAGAAAGGAGAAGAGAGTATAAGGACGTATATATAATGTGTGTGTGTGTGTGTGTGTGTGTGTGTGTGTGTGTATGTGTGGTAATATGATGTAATAGGTAAAGAGGATGAATTAGTATAGTACCATGTAAAAAGAAGTCAAAATTAGAGAAAATAAGCCGCAAATATGAGCAGCAATTACGTATACTATGTCATGGCTAGTAGCTAGGCGCCAATAATTAGACTTTGTTAGAGCATGTGTTATATATAACTAACATAATAATAAGCTGTAATATTGTGTTGTCTACACAAGCTCATATTTTATAATATGTTATTGAAATAAGGATGAAAGCTTTTTCAATTTTGTAAAAAATTAATTTTATTTTAGCGTTCAATTAATGTTTTTTTTTAATAATATAAAAAGTACTTTATTATAATATTTTTAATTTAAAACAAAATAAGTTCATTTTTTTTGGGGGGGGGGGGCGTGGAGTATTGTGGTATTGAAATATATTTTAATTTTTATTTACAACACAAAGCAACGTTTAATTATTATTATTTATTTTTTATATTTCTATGTGATTTGAAAATAGGGGTGAAACAAAGAGAGAGAGTGTGTGTGAGAGAGAGAGAGAGAGAGAGAGAGAGAGAGAGAGAGCACTATACTATTAATTAGAATATGATTGGTGTTAAAATGTTATGCATTTATAATGAGAACATAACAGTGTTAGGAACTAGTGATGCGTTACAAATTTACGGGAACTGATTTTGATGAAACTAATGGCTAAAATAAATGAAAGGATACATATAGGTCTATATATATATATACATACATACATACACATAATTCAAATGATGATTAGAATTATATATATATGCTATTTGAAGTCCTAGATATACTTCGATTTAAATACACATAGTTATATATTAATATATTAAAACTATTTTGACATCTAACATAATATTATTTGAATGTTGATGTTATAAAAGGTACCCATGATTGAAATTATTTGCTTCACTTCAAATGTGGGGATCTAAAACTTACTGTAAATATCAGAGGCAATCTCATTTTAACTATTAAAGTAAAAGTCGACAACTATGTAGTTATAGTAGCTATGAGTTTATGGTGGCTACTTTGCGGAGCAAATGGACTCTAGGGTCCAAGTAAAAGCTCGGTTAGAGACAGAGATACAGAGAGAGAAAAAAAAAGAGAAAGAAAGAAAAAAAAGTTTAGGTGCTCACTTGGATGCGTGCAATACTCGATCCCTTGTGGTGAGATAGAGTGCGTGATATCAAAGTAAGGAAGAAGAAAAAAAGAAAGAAAGAGAAAAGTCTTGAAAAGTTATTGAAAAAAGGAAAAAAAAAAAGTAGAAAAAGAGTCATTCAACAAATTACCTAGTGTAACGCACGTTCGTAGACATACAAAGCAAAAAAAAAAAAAAAAAAAAAAAAAAAAAGCACGTAAGTAATGTTTAAAAAAATACTATAAATTTTTACAACAATTCTTATATTATAATAAGGCAAGTTACCATATTTTTGGTGAATAATGAAACCTATACATTTTTTACGTATATTATATAAAAAAAAAGGAGATTATGATAAAAAAAAATGTAAGAATTGAAATCTTTTGGGTATGGAAAATTATTATAATGTTACTCTATAAAAAAGATTGAAGGTTTCTTTTCTTTAACCCTTTTTTCTTGTTCATACTTTTATCTGCCACCTTTTTTCTACTCCTCTTTTTTACTACTCTCTTTTTTTTTTTTTCCTTCTTTCGTGCTACTGTGGGTAGCTCTCTGGAGATTTACTACAGTTTCCCGTGTTCCTGAGCTTACACTAGCCTACAGCTTCTCTCTCTCTCTCTCTCTCTCTGTACATCCCATTTTATAAAAACCACGGTAGGAATAGATAAGAGATAACAATGATATAAATGACCACCATGCAACACTTAATTATAATATTATTAAAACTTATAGTCCAATTTCTTATAATTCTGTTTGTTTTACAATATATCAAACAGATTATATGGTTTTTAAATGACGTCATAATTTAATTTGTTAATACTTATAACAAAAGAAACAAAGTCTTTGTCAATAAATTATTGTAAAATTATTATTTTTGTAAAAATTCATTTTATACCAACTAAAATGCAAAACAAGACAGCTATAAAGACAAAAAATAAAATAAAAGATCCATTTATAAAACACAAAAAACATTAGGCTTTTTTTCTTCTTACATTGTATGTAACAGCATTTTTATATCTCAAAGCTCAAAGCTACATGCAATAATTTTCACATATTTTAATTGCATGCATTTGGTTTCCCTTCTGTTTTCTACCCATTATGCAGTATTCATATGATATATAATAAGTAATAAAAGAAAAATAATAATAAATAAAATAAAAGGCAAATAATTTTTAAAACTTTCTAAATATCTAATTACACGCGTAAAACTGCTAAAATTGTAGTTAATAAGAGAGTGTTAATTGGTTGAAATTTTATATGAATGTTTACAAAATACAATTTTATACATAGGAAAAAAAAAGATAGCAAATTTTTCTTATAATTTTGTAACAAAAGTAGTCAGTAATAAATCTAACATCCAAATCCTCTATTATGTGGCAACTTTAAAAATTGCATTCTACTCCAAATTTTTCTTTTTAAAACATTTCGTTCGCATTATGCACTTTACTATAAATCTGTCAAGAAGTCAACCGCAAGATATCCAACCTAAATTTACCATTGTTATTATTATTTTGTCTCGTAATCTTATATGAAAGTAATAATAATTTTCTTTCATCATCAGAAGAAAAAAATTCATATATATATATATATATATATATATATATATATATATATATATATATATATATATCAATGTCTTTTTTTACAAAGGATTTCTATAAATTATTATTCAACCGTTTGTGAAATAAAATATATGTATTTTTTTCTGTCGTTGGTCTGGAACAATATTTTCTCCGAGGACATCCTCAATTTTATTTATTGAAGCTGAAAATTGTTACGCTGATTTGCCTTCAATACTAATGTCAGTGAAACTTTTTTTTTTGTCTTATTTTTGTCTTTATTTAAATACATAAAATTTATTCGTATCGAACATCACTGATGTTGAAAAAATTTATTCCAAAACTTTTTTTTCTTAGCTGAAAAATAGAAGTAAAAGTTTGATTATTTAATTTTTTACCAAAAAATTTACATTTGATATGTTTATATTGTAAAATTAAATACTTGTACTCTTGTACTCCTTTTTCGTTTGTAATATTTGTACTATTATTTTATTAAATGTAAAAATTATTTAGAAAATAAAATTATACATTATTGTTTTACTAAAATATCATAAATACTTGTTTCATAACTGATTAATTGATAATTAAATACAACATTACATTATTTTGTAAATAATGGGTGCTTATGAATATAATACTACCGATTTTCATACAAATATTTAATATTTGTTCATATTGTGTGCTTCACTGTAATACCCAACACAAATATACTACTAATAAAATTATTTAAATACCATTGGTTTGTAAAATTGTGTGTTTAAATTAGGTTTATTCGAATCAAATAATAATAATTAAAATTCGTTATATTATAGAATATCATAGATGGTTTGGCAAGCAAGCAAATTTAGCTCATGGCAGTTTCAAAAACTTAACAAATTTAAAATTAAAATTAGTGTCATTTTTACAACATCCGTAAGCAAGCTGAAGTTTTTCTCAACACTAAATTTGTCTATTTTGTAAATATTGAAAATATATTGAACAAACATCGAACGACTATGAACACATCTCAACTATCTAATGTTGGGATTAAGTTTACAAAAAAAAAAAAAAAAAAAAAAAAAAAATCAGTGTTATCAAATGTTATCCAATCTCCTCTTCGATGGTCTATGACGTAAATAGTGTGTATGTGTGTGCGTCTGACAGCAAGTGTGTGTGTGTGTGTGTGTGCTTAAAATCAAAAGTAAAAATTTAGTTTAGTTGAAGTTAAACAAAACAAAGTTAGTCGAATATTAGAAAACTTTTCAATTAAAAAACAAGATAAAATCAAAAAGCAAATATATATAATATATATATTTGCTCGTGATTTTTTTCTTAGGCTCAAGCTTAGCACTGAAGCCGCACTTTTTGTTGTTCGCTCAACCAATATTGATTTATTTTATTAATTTATTTTACCATTTATTATCTGCGTGTATTTTTCTCACAGGAATAACATTGAAAATTTGGCGCGGATATTTTAATGGTAACATTTTCAAACTTGGTCGAGAGTATATATTATTTCAATCAAAAAATTCCCCAACTGCTCCTAAAGTAATAAGAAGTTAACAAAAAAATTATATATATATATATATATATATATATATATATATATATATATATATATATATATATATATATAAACTGTAAGAGAGAAAAAAATGTTTACCAGAGCTGTAAATCAATAAACATTATGTATTACTCTATAAGTAGAAATATAAGGAGAAGAAAAATTCCCTTTTAAAATTTTGGTTTAATGAAAAAAGTAAGTAATAATATTTCTCTTAATTTCGTTTTGTATTATTTACTTTGAACAAGAAAGGTTTCTTTCTGTACCGTTGTTATATGACTTTCCTCAGCTATAATAAATAAATAAATGAAGAAGGGCATTTTTTTTTAATTCTGTAGCATGTACAATATTTTTCAATCTTAATAATATAATTTCTTTTATGATGCATAGTTTTGAGTTAATATGTTTCTATATTTCATACGCTATTAGTTGACTCAAAAAAGAAAATACAGCGTTTGTAAAAAATTCGGCCACGTGTTCAGTGGCTGCAAAATCGTCAGAACGATTTCAACAATTAAAAAATAATAAAAAATAAAAATAAAAAGAAAGAAAGAAGACGCAATCTGTCTTTCTGCGTAATAGCAACCAGTGTTGTTCGTAAACCCTGTTTTCTTGCACAAAAAATTCCCATTGCATTTGAATAACCAAAGTTGATCGTCATTTTAGGAGCAGAGAACAGGGTTTACAATGCATTACCGTCTTTACTTCAAATAAATTTTGAATTTTAAATACAAAGGAGCAATTTTTAATAATTTTATATATACACCAATATTATTTATTTTTCCTAAAGATTATTTTAAGATCATAAAAAAAAAATGGTATGCAAGTTATCTGTATTACTACTCTTTAATACAACGATATGAGTATGTGTTGTATTGTTCGTAAACCCTGCTTTATTTCACCAAAAAATGCGTATTTCCATAGTTGATCGACATTTTAGTAACAGAAAACAGGGTTTACGAACCTCATTTTTATGTTTTAAATCAAGTAATATATAAAAACTGACAATAAAAAACTTTTAAAATACTAATATTCTATAATTTATCTAATCTGTGTTCACAATTTCAAAGAAGTATAGCATCACAAATAAACGTAAAATTTGACACATTTAATATGAGAAAAGAAAGAAACGTTACTACAAAGTAATAAAAGTGTTTGAAGACGGATCGAATTTTACATGCTCGTGACGTCATCACGTTTATTTATGCATATTACAACACCCTTTCCTGACGTCACACGTGTGTTATGAATGAATGAGTGAATGAATACATAGCTTACGTATGTTCTTTACGTAAGCCTGCGTTAGATGAAATCATCTTAAATATTTAACACGGAAAAATATGGTGTAAATAAAAAACATTGATTTTTATTTTCTATAAAATTATATGAATTAATTATCACCTTTAAAATAATAAAAATCACTTTATAGCAATTGAATTGAAAATATTTTACTTATGGTATATGAAGTAGACAATATGTCTATTTCTAAAGTAAAAATAACCTTCATCAATGAGGACATACCCTTTTTAGTACGTGATGTGAAGGAAATAAGGAGATGCACTAGAATCACGTATGTTCATTTCCCGGGACATTTCATCTGTACATACACAACTAGAATCTTGTTACCTTCGTATGGCTTGTGTGTGTGTGTGTGTGTGTGTGTGTGTGTGTGTGTGTGTGTGTGTGTGTGTGTGTGTGTGTGTGTGTGTGTGTGTGTGTGTGTGTGTGTGTGTGTGTGTGTGTGTGTGTGTGTGTGTGTGTGTGTGTGTGTGTGTGTGTGTGTGTGTGTGTGTGTGTGTGTGTGTGTGTGTGTGTGTGTGTGTGTGTGTGTGTGTGTGTGTGTGTGTGTGTGTGTGTGTGTGTGTGTGTGTGTGTGTGTGTGTGTGTGTGTGTGTGTGTGTGTGTGTGTGTGTGTGTGTGTGTGTGTGTGTGTGTGTGTGTGTGTGTGTGTGTGTGTGTGTGTGTGTGTGTGTGTGTGTGTGTGTGTGTGTGTGTGTGTGTGTGTGTGTGTGTGTGTGTGTGTGTGTGTGTGTGTGTGTGTGTGTGTGTGTGTGTGTGTGTGTGTGTGTGTGTGTGTGTGTGTGTGTGTGTGTGTGTGTGTGTGTGTGTGTGTGTGTGTGTGTGTGTGTGTGTGTGTGTGTGTGTGTGTGTGTGTGTGTGTGTGTGTGTGTGTGTGTGTGTGTGTGTGTGTGTGTGTGTGTGTGTGTGTGTGTGTGTGTGTGTGTGTGTGTGTGTGTGTGTGTGTGTGTGTGTGTGTGTGTGTGTGTGTGTGTGTGTGTGTGTGTGTGTGTGTGTGTGTGTGTGTGTGTGTGTGTGTGTGTGTGTGTGTGTGTGTGTGTGTGTGTGTGTGTGTGTGTGTGTGTGTGTGTGAGAGAGAGAGAGAGAGACAGAGAGAGACAGAGAGAGAGAGAGACAGACAGACAGAGAGAGAGACAGAGAGAGAGAGAGAGAGAGACAGAGAGATATGAGCAAAAAACGTGGTGACAGTATGACAAGATATCCAACTTACCAACATGATTTTTTTTAACACGTAATAATTTCATCAGCATATGAATAACTGAACACGTAATCTAAGTATGTAAATTTTTTGTCATGACGTTTTACTTTTACAATTTATTATTATTATTATTATTTTAAAATTTAAAATAGATTTTGTATAACTTTTAACTGGTTTTAAAAAATCAATATTAGTGTTGCTATAAAAGTAATTTTCAACCTTATTTCAAATATTAATTAATAACATTCAAATATACACATAAACCTAACAGAAAAAGTAATATCTTTTTTAAATTTGTAAATTTGAAAAGAATGTTCTTGATTATGAGTTGTAGAAAAAAATAGGTCAATTTATTAACACACAATCCATAAAAATTGGCGTGCTCAGAATTTATGTATCTATCATAATATTCAACGACAAACAAAATTTTTGTAAACAAAATACAGTCTACGAAAATAACATAGTAATTTATTTTTATTCCAAATCATTAGAGTTTAAATTGTTCTTTTTATTACATCAATATAAACGAAAAAGCAAATAGGGAGAAAGTATATTGCAACAATTGTCAATTTTTAAAATATAAAAGAAAAAAGTAGCAAAATGTTTCTTTCTGTTTCTCTCTCTCTCTCTCTCTCTCTCTCTCTCTTTTATATGTTCTTGCAAGCAAAGCTAACAAGTAAGTATAGTATATTTGAAGCGAGAATATAGCAAGAAACTAAGTTATCACAAGACTTTGCTCGTCAGATCCTAATGTTCCATTTTCCCCAAGTCTATAAAGACATTACTTACTGCGTGTAGCAAAAGAGAGTGAGAGTGAGCTACTAGGGAGAGAGAGAGAGAGAGAGAGAGAGAGAGAGAGAGAGAGAGAGAAAGTCGTCTTTCTGAAAGTGAGCTGCCCAGAGAAAGAGAGAGATGTGAAGAAGAAAACTTCAATCTAAGACATTTTCGTGACCAATTGCAGTAAATCTCACTTCCCTCTGACATTTAGAATGTTTCAAAATAATGAAACAATTTTTTATTCTTTTCAATTTATTGTTGCACATATAATTGAAATGTATTTTAAGTATATAAACAGAGTTTTTATGCTTTACTGCTTTTTTTGTGTTTGTATATTATAGTGTAAAATATTATTTCTCTTTTTTGATATAATTTGTTTTCTGCGGGGAAGTAAAATGGCATACATATAGAGATTTAAAATAAAGAATATTTTAGGGTAACTTAAAATGTTACCGCTATGATGATACACGCACAAAAAACACAAATGTAAATTTTATGTTCTATAAACATAACATGCTTGTGGTGTTATATATATATATATCAGGGGTGTAGTGGAGGCAGGGCGCGCCAGGGCGCCGCCCTGGCTCGTGAACCTTTTCATGCTTTGCGCCCTGCTTCGTGAAAATTGAAAAAGGCGCTATAAGGCGCTCCATAAGGTTTACGTATGGCAAATACACTGCACATTTCTGTAAAATTTATACTTTTGGGTGCAAAATTGAAAAAAGTACAAGTAAAATTATTTTAGTAATCTGACAAGAAAATGCACATTACATTTGTATAGCAAATCATATGAATGAAACAATAGAAAAACCGAGGTAAGTTAAGAAAATAGACAGAAACATGTTCATACATGATAACCACGTAGGTAGTGTTTTTATTTAGTAGCTATTTTAAGCATTGTCAAATTATAATTGTGCATCTGAGCGCAATTTCCTGGGACATTCAGGTGTATACGTTAATCCCTCTAAATCGACTTCATTGGTAAAAAAAAAAAAAAAAGTGTTGTATAGTATGACTATCACACTGACAGGTCACTAACTGTAAGTATTATTGACGGAGTCAGGCTTCAAATTTCTCTCTCTCGCTCTCTCGCTCTCTCTCTCTCTCTTAATTGTTAAAATATATATGAGAAATAACTTCTAAGCAACATGCTTTCCCTAAAAAAAGTGAGGGAGAAAAGTACGAAGGGGGTATAACTTTTAAATAGGTACCAAAAATCAGGTGTTTCTTGCAGTAAGAGTACAATTCTCGAGGTGACTGCTTCTCGCTATTTTATAAATGGCAGTAATTTTTTTAGTGATGCATAGTGTTAGAGTTTTTAATCAATCATTCAAAATTAGTATCAGTGATAAATAATTTAATCCACAAAGAAAAGAAAAAATAATATGCTATAGGGACTAGAGGTTCTCAAGATCGTCAGTTTAATAATTTCTTCAATTTAAATTAGTGACCGGCCTTTTGCACTATCTATAGTAAAGTAGCATCCAAGTCGATTACACCGGTAAGTACATAAAAATAATAAATTATTGTTAGCATAAGTTAATTTAATAATAATAAGTTATAAGCCATGCAGTTTATAATTGGTGGAAAATTATTACATATTAGGGCTGTAGTCGTATGGGACCACAGTGGGACGGTGTCCCAGAGAGAGAGAGAGAGAGAGAGAGAGAGAAGTATAAAACTGATAGGCTACAAAATTATTTTTAAGTTGCCACTAGTGCACCGATTTTCATTTATTATTAATAAAATTTAGGTACAAAATGATAATTAATTAATTAAAAATATTGTTTGTTTTTTTCTTTCTTTTTTTCCCTAAAAATGGGCGTGGCACTCAAAAATTTCGCGCCTGCGGCGGGCATTGGGGGGCCTTCGGCCCCTCGTAGCAATCATCATTGGGAATAGATAGCGCGCCCTGCTTCGTAAAACTTTAGGACTACAACACTGATATATATATATATATATATATATATACACACACACACACATACATATACAGTATACTCCCTTATATGGAAGATAAAATTATTATTGCGCTATAAAATCCTGCATAATAATACATGCTGTAAATATTTTGTTTATATAAAAAAAAGAAGAATCAATTAAAATTTGGAGCAGATTTAATGACAATATAATAAACATTACCATTATCATAGCATTTAAAAATAGCATGTAAATTTAATTACAGTTTTATGAATGTGGTAAAAAATATTCAAAATTTTACCTTCTTTATTTAATAATCATATTTATATATATTTTGTTAATTATATTATGCAATTTATTAAAATTAAGTTATTTTTTTTACATTATATATACTTAAAGGGTAAGAAAATATACTTGAAGTTTTTAAATTATATATTTTATTTTGTATTTGTGAGTGTATCTGCCAGATAATGTAATTCAAATTCATTTCAAGATATACCATTTTTTTTTCATTTAAAATCATTCTCCAGATTAAATTATATATTTCAAATAAAGCTATCATATTTCAATTTACATTTTTATTGCATACTTTGCAAAGTATACATTTTTTGAATAATATTTTTTATTCATTTTTTTCCCTATGAAGATTAAAACTCTTCTTTATTTAGAGTTTCGTATAATACTCGTACACTATAAACATTAGATTTTAAACAGGAAAAAAATATTGCGCATCTGTGCATTCTTTTATTAACACTTACAAAAGCAATAAAATAGTAATGAAATTATTAATTTGTTCATCTCTTGATTAAATGTAACATCAGAGTAAATATAAAATATATTGTATATAGTTGAATGGAAAAATAGTCACAGTTTATTTAAATAATAGACAACAAGTTGAAACTTTCTCCTTTATTTATTCAATATTATCAGATTGGAAAATTAAGTTGTTATTTGTGAATATATATTTTGATACTTTTATTCAAAATAAAGTGAAAGAAATCCAGTTTGACAATATCTGAATTCAGAATTCTGTTCGTCTCTCACTCTCTCTCTCTCTCTCATTCTCCTTCAATATTCACTTTCTTATTCCTCCTTCTAATGCCTTACGACGAGGAGGTATTTGTGTGAAATAGATCTTCAAAGAATTCAAATCTAGCTGAGAGAGAGAGAGAGAGAGAGAGAGAGAGAGAGAGAGAGAGAGAGAATACGTATGTGAGGGTCACTGCAACACGCTGAGAAACACGTGTATTTTGCTGGACATGACACCTCAAAAAGCATGCTGGCTTTTATAATATGCGAGGAAATTTTGACGTAACAAGACTTGATCTGTCGAACTTTTGATGTTACACAATATAAGGGGGAATCAAGCATCAAAAATTTGATCTCAAATATAGAAAAGCAAAACTAATTTTGATTTTTTCATACTAAAATACTAACTTTTACAAATTCAAAAGTATACTTTAAGTGTATAATAAAAATGTTGTTTATATAAAAATTATAAAAAATAATATAAACTAATTTAAAATTTCAAAAAATGAGATGATTTAATATTTAAATCCTGCTGGATGGTTTATTTATAATACCAGCATCTGGATTCGGTGTGAGTGTCATATATTTAAACAAGACTTCCTTGTATAGCTTCTCGCATATATAATATTCTGTCATTTATAAAACTATTTAGAGAAGTATGAAAATATTTGTACAGATTTTATGTTAAATTGTTTGAAAGCTTTCATGTCAAAGTATTTTACTCTAAATAGTTCTCCCTCCTCCCTTTCCCCTTTTCGTCAAGTCAGAAATCAAAAAGGTTAAAATTCGCATGCATATAAGAATGACAACTACAGATTTAAATATTTGAAATCTAACATGCTTATGTCAATCAATCATTCAAGCAAATACGAAAATTATCAATTGTACAAATAAACTTGATAAAAAAAAGTTGTGAGATATTTCTTTTGATGTAAGAAGATATCTTTGAAAAGTTTTTTTAATCAGTGTGTGTGTTTGTATTCATGTATATATACATATATTATAATGGATGAGTATAGGGAATGTATTTCAAATCGGATCTATAAATATTTCATTCATTCGCCTCATTGCTATTTTCTATCACCAATAGTACAGTACAGTACAGTACAAAGACTCAATTCAACAAAGGTGATAAAGAAAATCTATCCATACAATTTGAAACATTTTGTGCTTTTATACTATTACCACAATCCTTTAACAAGTTAAACTTAATGTATACATTACGTCTATAAAATCTCTAAATCCAAGTTGCGGTTTAGTATAATATATATAAAGCAATGAAGTTCATATGATAAATTTGTTATATATAACACGAGACTTTTTTAGTAAATATATTTACTAAAAAAGTCTCGTGTTTTTTTTTTTTTTTTTTTTTTTTTTTTTTTTCTTCTTCTTGACTAATTTTAATTTATGAAAAATAATAGTAATTTTGTGTTCCGGAAATAAAGATATTATTATTTTTATTTATTTTTATTATTTTTTTTTTTAATTTTTTTTTTAAGGAAAGTTAAGAAGTAAAATGTGATGATTTTGCTCATAAAGAATGATAATAGTAGCTTGACGCCCGCACGTTTGCGTGTATTCTACCAGCAAAATGCTTGAAGCTCTTAAAGCTTTTTGAAGCTTGTCGAGTGAAGAATACGTTGAGAAGAAAGACCGGAATAGCTTTAGTATAAAGCGGGTCAGCTGAAAACTGTACCTTGGTAATGATTTCTACATCGTGTAAAAGATAAGAAATACAGCCTTATGTGATGTCAAGTCTGATATATATATATATATATATATATATATATATATATATATATATATATATATATATATATATATATGTATATGCTCTTAACGTTAACTTGACTTAGGAAAAAAAAGGTATTTGAAGGATGAAGAAGAAGAGAAGAGAGGATAGTTGTTCTTATTCGCTTTCTCTCTTATTCCTTCCTCTATTTTTACAGCAAAATATGTTCTGAAATCATCATTCATCAAAAAATATTTTTCTTTTTTTTTATGGTTTCTGTTGTGTAAGTATATGAATTTTTTTCTTCTATTGTATAATAAAATACCTAATGTAACTATTCTTTTGGCAAAAATTTAACGGTTAGAATACATAGTAGTAAAATATAAAATAATAAAAAATAAAGAATTTAAAGCGTTTTAAAAACTTTGTTTACACCGCTATTCTTTTATACTATACAGTACACACATAGTGGAATATTTTCTCTATTTCTGTGTAAATAAACACGTAATAATAAACAATGTAAAAATGTGTATAATATAATAGTATAGTATAGTGTTAATGAATTCAATACAGTTTCTTTTTCATTTTTTTTTTTTTTTTTTTTTTACTATGAGCACATTATTATTCAAAGCTAAAAGCTTGTAAACATAAATTTATAAAATAACTTATATTTTGCAAAAAAAGGAAGAAAAAAAAAAGAGGAAAAAAGAGGGAAAAAAAGAGGAAAAAACAAAAAAGAGGAAAAAAAAAGACGATGAAAAAAAAATATATATATATATATATAATATATATTGTTACAAAATAATTACGTATTTTGTCCATGACTTGTTGTATTGTTTGTTTTGGCTTTAATCTCTACTTATTTTCTAGTAAAACAATAACCTAAGCAGAGATATTTTGTTATGATTGCAGGATGAGAGTGATTTATATATATTTTTTTTTTAATTTGGCCATTTTGATTGCAATTTGTTTATGACTTTTTTTGTTTAATTCTGTAAAGCTCTGGTGTACGTACAATCAACATTATTATAATGTAATTTTGTATTATTTCTTAGCAAATTAATGCTATTGTTATCGCGTTATTCAATTGAAGGTGGGAAATCAGCTACTGCGGGATTATACTAAAAAGTTGTAAAGAATGAAACATCTGAAATATTGCACAATGATAGTAAGGATAACGTATCTTCAAAAATGTAAAAAAAAAAAAAAAAAAAAAAAAAAAAGCGGATTCTTCATGCTAGATTTTAAATTATGATTATTTTTTTAAGCTTTAGTCCCATAAGAGCCCATGTTAATTTCAATAATTATTTTCTTTCTTATCTTATGGTCACAGGTTCTGAAAATTCTATCATAGGTATAACTGTTACTATTAACTTTCAAATGGCATCATAAAGTTTAGAAGTTTTCTTTTTAGATTTTGAGATACAAGCCATCTGTATACAGCCCTTAAATTTCTTACTTGCTTACATTCACATATACGTATAATAATATAATGTATTATTTTCAAATCTTGTTTCTTATTAGATCTTGTTAAGTTCATCATTATTACTGATTTGTTACATAAACCATTTAATTACAAGGAAATTTAATTCAAGTTTTAATCCGTTACAGAAGATAGATGTTTGTCAACATTAATTTAATTGTATAAACATATTATCATGAATATGTAGCTAAAACTTGCATTTTGCTAAAAGGAATTATATATATTTTTTTTTAATACTTTTTTTTTAAATGAATTAATAAATTTAAAATAAAAAGTTTTCCTTTAATCCAGTAAAATTATATTATGGTTATAATATGAATAGTATATAAAATTTTTAATATATATTTTTTAATGTATACGGACATTTAAACTACACAATGCTGCAAATGTTATATAAAGAAAGACAAAGATAATTTAGTACATGTGCCAACACAATAGCGATGTGCTTTTGTTCCACATAGATCTTTCCGTTGGGCACATAATTCTCCGTGTTACGTATGTATATTATGTATGTGTGTGTGTGTCCCTTGCTTTTGCTTACAACTTGTGCACTGACTGCTGCTATTACTACGACTGCCATATAAAATAAATTCACATATACCTCTTATAACATACAAGTACACCTTACTCTCTTCTCTCAACCTCTCTCTCTCTCTCTCTCTCTCTCTCTCTCTCTCTCTCTCTCTCTCTCTCTCTCTCTCTCTCTCTCTCTCTCTCTCTCTCTCTCTCTCTCTCTTTCTCTAAACCAAGGCTCAACATTAAAGTAAAGTCGCGGCAAATGCATATCACGTAACGTCCGTTTGCATTAATTAGGAGACCAACTAACAGTAAAATGTCAGACATATTATTTTGTGTACAACATTTTGTTTCAAATGTCAACGTAAAAAAAAAAAAAAAAAAAAAAAAAAAAAAAAAAACAAGCAAATTTAAACATACCTAAACTTAAAAAATTTTAAATGAAGCTACTGATATACAGTATGAAGTCTAAACGATATGTAAGTATGTATATAAATATTATTATACTATATTTTAATTAATTTATAAATCAGTTTATTGATGGTTTATATATTTTAAATTAAATTCATATGAAGGGGAGTATTTTTTTTTTATTAATGAGTAAAGTAATTTATATTTTAAATATTTTTGTAACTGATGTAAATTTTTAATCAAAGGGAAGGGTGAATTTTTTTAAAACATTTTTTTTCTTTCATTTATATCTATATGTGTGACAGAATTAATATTTTTTTCAAAGCTTTCAATTTACATAAAATATAGTCATTATAGACTGATTTTTTTGTATATATGTTTTGTTAATTAACATGATTTTTTGTTAGCAAATTTTTGGATAAATATTTAAATTAAATTTGGTTGAAATTGAACTAAAAGCACTGATATGGAATGTTTATCGTGTATATATGTATATATATTTACTATAAATAGTTTTATAAAACAGCTTTAAATGCATTAAAATATATAATTTCATTATAAATACTAATTAAAACAAAAATTGAGTGTTATTATGAATGTGTAGCAGTGATATCACAATAACAAGAACAACGTTTGTATAATTTGCTCTTTTACAGTGAGGTCATTCATGAATGCTTTCCAACTACCCTTATATACACTAGAGAAAACATCGACAGTAAATCATGCAGATTTTGCATTAAGTTTTAAGTTTAAAGCACTAACAGTAAGTTTTCCTTAAAACAAACATCCAAGTTTGATTATGTTGTTTCTCTCTCTCTCTCTCTCTCTCTCTCTCTCTCTCTCTCTCTCTCTCTCTCTCTCTCTCTCTCTCTCTCTCTCTCTCTCTCTCATTTCTCACTCTCTCACTCACTCTCATCCACTTATTTTCTCTTTGCAATTCTATATAATAATGTAAAATGTCAAAGAGAGGGTTTTTTCGCTTTAATATTATATATAAAATTTAGTATGGTTAAGATTATATAAAATATTATGTATGATAATAGTATTTCAAATTATAACATATTTTACAATCGAAATAATACTATATACAGTACTATACACATATTACGATAAAAGGGGTAGTTTACACTGTAAAATTCAATTAAAATGATGGTGAATGTGTGTAGCTATGGGACAATTAGGTGGTATATATGTGTAGAACCAAAGTAGTGATTCTCTCTCTCTCTCTCTCTCTCTCTCTCTCTCTCTCTCTCTCTCTCTCTCTCTCTCTCTCTCTCTCTCTCTCTCTCTCTCTCTCTCTCTCTCTCTCTCTCTCTCTCTCTCTCTCTCTCTCTCTCACTCACTCACTCACTCTCCTCATGGCGTAGCGTGGCGCGTGGTGGCGTTGAGCCAGAGTAGAGCTCAGAGTGCGCCCGGCCAAACTGAACAGCTGCTTGGACTCTTCTGATCGCTTTGCGCCTCTCTCTCTCTCTCTCTCTCTCTCTCTCTCTCTCTCTCTCTCTCTCTCTCTCTCTCTCTCTCTCTCTCTCTCTCTCTCTCTCTCTCTCTCTCAATCTCTCTCTACACTGTGAACTAGGCCAGCTAATCTAAGCGACATTTCATTGCTCTCTCTCTCTCTCTCTTCTATAAGTTCTATCTTAAATACTAACCCCCCCCTCTTTTTCATCCCTTTTAATAATATAAAGTCCTATCCTTTTAACCTACCATTACATTTCATCCCTTATTTCCTTACTTGCCTTCCAATATATTGACTTCCACTTATGCATATATATTTGATTATAAAGTAAAGCACTAACGAGTATTAATTAAATATTTTTTTTTTTAAATATTATATATATATATATAAATTACATTTCCGGTTTTAGAATGAGAAAAAAATAATTAATATAGTTGATGCCATAAAAGATATTAAAGAAATATAACGGAAGTAGAGATTTAATGCAAAGTAATAAAATTTAATGCAACATTACTTACTAAATAAATAGCATGCTTATGTTCTTTAAACGTATTTCATGGTCAACATTAAATTAACTATAACTTTTTTTTTTTAACTAAAATCATTACAAGTTAGACAGAGAAAAATAACTTTGTTTATTTTTCTCTGACGTTAGCTATTCCTATTCGTTGATTATTTTTTTATAATGCTTTTTAACTATACGTACTTCTTATACTTTTTTGCTTGCTGTAGAGATTTTTTGACATCTCATTTTTTAAAACATAATTGAAATTTTACGCTTTTTTTGAACTTTTTTAATTAGTTTAATATTTACATTTACATAATTTACTCTTTTTTTTTCCAAACTCGTGAAGAATTTTTTTCTCTGTGATATCCTTTTTAAAATTCTTTTTCTTTGCTCGTGTTTTTAAATGAATTAATTTTTTTCTTCAAATGAGATACATTTTAAGATTTATTATATCAAAGAACTCAATTTTTTTCCTCATTTTTGGCAAAGTTAAACCTCAGACTTTAAATATTATTAAGAAAATAAAGAATTTAAACTCTTTCTTATAACAAGTACAAATAAAGGAATTGATTTTTGTATTAGAAAGAAAATATCGTCATTCTATAAAGAGAGACAATTGAGGGGAATAAATCAAATTATTTCGATTGAAATTAAAGTTTTCATTGTTTTTGATCTCTCACCACCCTTTGTGGTTTTTATACATTATTATACCCATGAATGCAATTGAAGGAATATGATGCTTGACTTACGCATTATATATAGCAAAAAACATATAATTATGTAAAATAAGCACACGATTAAAATCCATTGTCTTCCTTCACCACCAATACATAAAATTTTTTTCATATTTTTCAAATTTAATTTATTATTATTATTATTTATTTTTACATATCAAAGACTGTACCAATATTTAATTGTTTCAATAGGGATTCTTTGTATACAATGAATATATTGAAATTACTCAATCAAAAATATACGTAACAACTTTATATACAAAGCATGCCATCTCTCATAATTTTCTGTCCTTTAAAATGTATAGAACATGTTATAAAAATAACTGAATATGATATTTTTATTATTTTGATATCATGAATATGCATTACTTTAATAACATTTTTCAATGATACTTATAATTAAATATTATAACTATTTATAGTGGTGGTGTAAATTTTAAACATTAATACATAATTTTTTTGACAATATAAAGTAGTACAGTAGTCATATATTATACGTACTTTTTTTAATTAACTTTGCTTATATATTATAGGCGACATTTTTTTATAACATAAATTATTAAAAACTACATTTGCAGTAAATAATTTTATAGTACACTTAAAAAAAAAAGTTTATGACAATACCACTAGTAAAAAAAAAAAAAAAAAAAAAAAAAAAAAGAAAAAAAAAGTGAAATAGTATTTTTTTTTGTTGTTTTTTTGTCATATATATTTGTGGTATTATTTTTACAAGACTTGAGGCTAAAATAGAAAAGTGTGAGTAAAAAATAAAGAAAGTTTAGGTCAAACTTTTCATGTGGCTATTGCTTGTTTGCTACATAGAAAAGATACACCATTTTGATAGCCTAAGGGAGAAGAAATCTAAACATGACAATATTATACACTTTATATATATATATATATATATATATATATATATATATATATATATATATATATATATATATATATATATATATACTCCCTTGTTTCTTGTAAAAATCTTTCTTTTTGATACTAAAGCAACCTCAGCAAAAATACTACATTATATACTACAAATTCTACTAAAAAAAACTAATAATAATAATAAAAACTGGTACTATAATATATAAGATTTTTATATATGGTGACGTAAAATAATCAATTCTTTTTGTGATGTACATAATAGAAAATACACATAAAATTTAAAAGTTATATCTTTCATAAATTCATATTAAGAAATGTATAATATAGAACAAAAATCAATAAAAATAAATCAAATAAATGGACTGTGTTATCAGTTTAATGCCTGATTTTTGATGATGTTATTATATTTTTATGATGTAATAAATTTATTTTTTTAGCACATAATGCAAAAATATATTTATTAGACACTCTTAGAAAGCTTTTATTTTTTTGGTATAATAATTTAAAAATGCCTGGTAGACGTGAAATTAATTTTTTTTATAGTCTTATTTAAATATTTGTTTTCATAAAGTTTAGTGGTGAATGCCCACTGCTGAGGTTGTATTGGCTCAAAACTGAAGCATTTTTCTGTATGTCAATGAGTAAATTTGAAATAAGAAACTTTGATCCAGGTAGTTCATAGTTACAAATAAAGTTACAACAAACGTTAGTCTGGTCATTATTTACAAACATATAAATATGTATATACGAATACATTTAAAGGCCGTGTCAACTTACTTTTTTATCATTTAGAATATACTAGATTGATAATTAACATACCTTATTATCCATGAATTAGACACCAATACGTTGATTTTTATTTATTTTCAATTTAACTGTTATTTCACGCATCTGACGTCACAATGTACGTGATTGGGGTAAAGAACTTGAGGGAGGGGCTTGAATTTATCACGTGACCAGAGCGGTGAATGTGAATGGCGGTGGTACATTGTGACGTCAGATGCGTGAAATAACCGTCAAAATGAAAATAAATACACAATCAACGTGGTGGTGTCTAATTCATGGATAATTAGGTATGGTAATCATCAATCTAGTATTCTAAATGTTAAAAAAGTAAGTTGACAAGGGCTTTAATTGAAAATAGTTTTCAACAGCCTCATCTATACATTTAACGAAAAACCAAACAAAATAAAATATTATCATTATCAATATAATGTTCCAATTTTGAGTGTGTAGTATACATAAACACATCAAATTTGTTGATTTTAGAGTTGGGATCAAAATATTCTGATAAAGTGTATAATATTCTTTATTAATTTTAATAGATGTTGTTTTTCAACAGGTTTCTAAAGAGAGTATATTGATGAGATTTCTAAAAGGCATAGACCAGAAGTAAACATCAGCATTTATATCACAAAGCACTGGATGAGACTTACTTAAATAACATTAATTACGTTAGTTTTTCAGTTTTTCTCAAACCCCAACTGTACGTAGCAATGATCAGAAAATTTCAATTTATGCAACCCGCACAACAATTTTATACTAACTTTTGCCTGTTTCTGGCGTCAGAAATCGAAATATTCACACAAATTGCATACCTTAAAGTATTTTCACGCTCTCTTTTAGGGCTAAATTTACAAATTTAGATTCCATTTTGTGTCATATCATATGGTCTATGGGTTTAATTATACTGATGACATACTAATAATATATTTTTACATTGATATAATATTATGCATGTCTGTGAAAACAAACAAACATATATTCAAAGTTTCCTCATTGGTATCTAAAACAAAGACATTTTATAATACGATAGCAACATATGGCACATTTAATTGAATTCAATTTGTCGTAAGAACAAACAAGGAAAAAAAATCATTTTAGATATAATTTAATGTCAAGGAAAACGATTTTAGTCGGCTTTTACCAAAGTTGAACATGAAAGTTTGGTAACTAAATCAAGTAAAGTTGGGTGTATAAGTAGTAAAGTTTACAGATAAGCTTTAAAGGTCTGCTATGTTATATTGAATATCATGTGACTGTGAAAACAATATACGTAACACGTGATCACATTATATTACGTATAAAGAAGAAAAGGTATGCACAAAGAGTATAAGATTCAAAATTTTGTTTACATTTTATAATATAAAAAAAGGGTTAATATCCGTTGTGTGATGGGTTTTGAAAGATAAGGATAAATTGTAATGCTCATAAAAGTTTGCTATGGTTTAATGGTATATATAATACAATTTTGAGTGAAACCTTTTCTTTTCTTTTTTTTTTTTTTTTTTTTTGCAATTTTTCTTACTATAAAAAAGTGTGTGCAATAAAAAAATGTAATAATTATAGTTTTTTCTAACTACTTTGATTTACTAAGCTTGCCTTTAATCCTTTTACCGTACCCCCAAAAAAATATGCCATCCTATTTGAAAAAACATTATGTAATCCTTTTTTTTTTTTTCGTGTTTCGGAGCACAAAAAAAAGAAAAAAAAAGTTAACGAACAAGCCTAATCCAAAGAGGATTTCCACACAAAAGTACTGGTCAGCTGGATATATGTATTGTGGGTCAAAATTACATTGATCAAATGAGCAATAAAATATAGCGTCTATAGGATAAAATAAATCAAAAAGCAACAAAAAATTGAATAACAATATTCTCTTTGTTATACCTAAAAGTCGGGGCCACAATTAAACTGGAAGCATGATTTCCAGCCTTGTGGTTGGCTAAAATAAGCCATGCCCACGAAACTGACCAATTGGAGAGCTTAAAATCAAACTTCCGGTTTTATTGTGGGTAGCACATAAGCCATCTACTTATCTTAAACAAGCCTAATATCATGATTGCTTGTTGCAACTTTTATTATTACTTTGAACTGCATGGATCAATAAAAAATATTATAATAATAACACCTTTTTTTTCTTTTTTTTTTTAAAGTCAGGACAATATCTTAGGAAAATTTGCGAGTTGCAATAGTTGCTAATGATTCTTGCAAAACCTCTTATAAAAATATAAACTCAAAGCTTTCTTCTTGGCAATCAAATATAATTACTAATAAGAATAATGTCCAAAACAATTTGTAAATTAATACAAGAAAATTGTAAACGTAAGTTAAAAGTGAATAATAAAAATCAAAGACTTTTCAGCAATGAAATAAATGAAATTTCAGTATGAAAAAAAGTATATAATTCAAAAGATTAAAAATTTAATAATACATCATGCTCTTTGTATGTATTCATACGATAAAAAAATTTAAACTTTGATATTAAAGTAAAATATAATATTTGTATGGGAAAAAAAAGTAAAATATAATACTATATGAAAGTAAGATTAATATTTACCAACGCTATATAAAAAAGTGACTTGTACAGTTGATATTTTCACTGCATTCAAATATATGAGAAAAAATATATATATCTCTAAAAAAATATATACGATTGTGGTTTTTTGAAATTCAAAGTGGTGGTTAGATAGTAGGTGGAATATGAAATGAAAAAGATTTGGTATGACACATGGGATCTACTGGTGCCACTATCCAATGGGTGATAACTTCTTTTATTCATACAGACATCATGCACATGGAAAAGTAACCGGGGAAAAAAATAGAAAGAGGGATAGAGAGAGAAAGAGAAAGAGAAAGAGAGAGAGAGAGAAAACTTTTTATCTCTACATGAATGGTAAGGTTTGGTATATGATCAAAAAAGAAACCAATGTGTGAAAAAAAAATCAAATCTATAAGATCTTTTTTCTTCTTCTTCTTCTTTGAATACGTTAGATTAAGCTTGTCAAATATTGAAGAATTATTACATAGAAAAAAATCAATATATATTATGCTATATATATATATATATATATATATATATATTTATTATATATATATATATATATATATATATATAAAACTAATTAATAAAAATATGTATAGTAAAATTTAAAGTCAGTTAAAATTTTATAGTTAGCTTTAAATTCTAATAATGTTATCGGTATTTAATTTATGTTTAGATCAATGCTTATTAAAGTTTGTTTTAGTATGAACATTATTAATAATTCATTTTGAAACCACTTATAAGTAGTTGCTATTAACAAAGTGGATTATAAGGAAAATAACTATAAGCTTAAGAGAGCAACAACAATATTATCAACATAGAGATCTGAAATTATTGCTTTTCAAACAAGTACTTGAAAATGTTTTCCTTTTGCTAATGTTAAATATTTGAATATTTTGTTTCCATCATATACCCTGGTCAGAATAAGATCAGAGATTTTTACAACCGGATGCACCCCTTTTTCTGAAATAATTTTCCCCAGATAAACACCAAAATTTTACAAGTGATCAATATAATATTGAAGTTAATACGTGTTAAATTTTATTTCTATGACTTTCATAGAATCCAAGAAAAGGGGGTGCATCCGGTTGTAATAACCTCTCTTCTTGTTTTGGTAATGGTATAAATTTTATGAATATATACTTTTACTTCACATTTTTTATAATTTAAAATGAAATGTTAATTAAATGATTTTGTTTCATAAAAAATATGTAAATTTTATATTAGTGTTACAATAATCTAATTAGCTTTTAGATCAATTTATCAGTTTAAATGTTATTTATATTTCAATTTCAGATATTGTAAAATAAGTGGTGCAATTTTGCTAAGCTATAAAAACTATTACTTCTTCAGAACAAAAGCAAATTTATTATACTGATCATAGATTTGACTCATATTGACTAATAAAGGAACAAATGTTTTGAGCCCAACTTTAAGTAATTTTGCTCACATCCGCTTCCGTTTCAACTTATTTACGTAAGTAAAAACGGAAGCGGATGTGAGCGAAATCGCTTAAAGTCAGCCTTAAAACAGTTGTTCCTTTATTATTCAATACAAAATATGATGTATATTTTTAACTAAAAAATACTCTCCTTCCCCCATATAAAAAATGAACACATCTTGTGTAAGTTTGCAAGATTATTGTAAAGAATATTTATTTTTCTTCTGGTTTTACATTTCAAATAATGCGACACCAGTTGTATCAATTGCAGTCTTGTTTTATTTGCATGCTTGGAGTGCAGTATCCTGGAGTGTATGCAAATTGCCGGGCACAGCAGCGTAGCGAGCGAGTGCTCGCTCGCTCCTGTTGCTGCTGCTGCAAACAAAACCACATCTGCAGCAGCTCGCAATTAAACTTGTTCTAGGCTTTATTTTAAATACTGCATATCATTAATGCTTACTTTCTTTTATTTTACAAAGGGAAGTAATTACGAGATTACATTATACAGATCAATAAAACTGATAAGTTGTTATGCCTTCATTTTTTTTTTTTTTTTTTTAGCTTTTAAATTTTACAGCCATACAAAAATATTGTATCGTCAGTATTATTTTTGCATGTGTTATACCTTATACATATAAAATTATAAGTTTGGAATGTTTAGAAGCAAAAAAGTAGAGGAGCGGTGAGAATGAGAGAGAGAGAGAGAGAGAGAGAGAGAGAGAGAGAGAGAGAGAGAGAGAGAGTACGATTTTGTTTATTTTAACTTCTGAGTTAATAAAATATTAACAAAAAAAAAAAAAAAAAAAAAAAAAAAAAAAAAAAAAAAAAGGAACACACATAAAAGTAATGTCAGATTAAGTATATGAAATGAATTATTATTTATTTGATCTCAATTTTTTTTCTACTGGAAATTAAGATAAATAATTATAGCGTACAAACTTGGTGTATTGTTATTTTCTATTATAAATTTTATATATAAAAACTTTTTACTTTTTAGTAATACTTATAATAATAGTACTTGTGTTTTTTTACTTTTATGTTTGTAAAGTATTACGATCTTTTTCTTTTGTTTGGTCTCTGCGGCAAAAGTCGCGTCACTTTGTTTGTGTCTCACGTTGCTTGGGTATATTGCTCTTTCGCTCTTTGCGAGAGAGAAAGAAAAACCTCTGCGGCACACGGTCACCGTGTACTGTACTATCGACCACTCGCATACTTTTTTCTTGTTTCTCTCTCTCTCTCTCTCTCTCTCTCTCTCTCTCTCTCTCTCTCTCTCTCTCTCTTGTGCCGGTACATGGCACCTGTTGATCCTCGCGGCAGCAGACATGACCTGCCAGCAATTTACAACTCGTCACCTCCACTCTTGACAACCTCTCGCTGTACGATGTAATTTTCAACGTTATTGCAAAACTATCATTCATTCTCTTTTACATTACTTGAGTAATATTATCAAGATTATTCTCCACGCATAACTTATTGTATAACGATTTACAAGTCTCTCTCTCTCCTCTCTCTCTCTCTCTCTCTCTCTCTTCTCTCTTTCTCTCATTCGCTTCTGAACACACGCTAGCCATAATCTTAAACTGATAGGTTGATAAACAAAATGTATCTATTGTATTTTAAATTTTAACATCCTACAAATAAAAAAAAACTTTTTGATTGTACGACGAGATTCCAGAAACAAAAATTTGATTATAAACAAATCTATTGGGGATATATTTTGTTATACATCGTACTAATACTAACAAAACATCTATGCCAATAAATCATTCAAAAATAAATTAAATTATTTTAAGCTTTATAATACTCACTCAGTACCATCATCAAATCGAGTTATTACAGGTATAAAATTTATCGCACCTGGTGATTTTAAATTGAAAGCAACAATTAATTTTATGTATGGCTATAAAAATTTTCTACGTATATAGAAGGTGTATTATTAAATAAAGTCAGATTAATGGTTTTATAACCTAATTTAAAAACTTTAAAACGTTTTCATTAATCACATTTTTTAACGTTAATATTTTTTCTTCGTATATATATATATATATATATATATATATATATATATACATATATATACAGTATAATTATATATAGTTTTCTTTTTTTATTATTTGTAAAATGGTTTTACAAAGTTGCATTATGTAAAGTATAACTGAGGCATTTTTTATATTGTGTACAGAACTTTGTTATTATTGTTATATAATGCATTTTTTTATTATTAAATAAAAACTCATTAAAATAAATACACAGAGAAGTATGTTTTAAATAGAGCAGATGATAATATTATTGTTTAAAAGATAAGTAACAAAAAATAATGTTGTTTATCTGTTCCCTCACTGCATATGTTTGTTTATAGTTGTTGTATATACTGCACATGAAGTACAATGCATTACGATAATATCAAAATATTAAAAAAAAATATAATAATAAAATAAGTAAACAAATGTATTGTTTGCTTTTCAAACGCTATACATAATACTATTAATTATAATTCCACTTGTGCACTCTATGTTTTTTTTATATATTTATATGATAAGTTTAATAACCTTTTAAATCTAATATACATAATAGAAAATACTAAACGTCATAAATATTACTTCATTTTTATCAGTTTTTATATATTTTATTATAATAAAAACTAGTATATTTCTAAATGAGACTTTTTTTTTCTTCTGAGTTGGCTATGATATTTTGTAGGTTAAGATGATTTAAAAATAACTGAGCAACGGTTTGGTTGTTACAATTAACCTGGAGTGTGTTTCCCCTTCTGTGTGTGTCTCCTTTATGATGACAGTGAAAGGTGTCAACGGAGATAAATAAAAAAAAAAAAAAAAAAGTAGAAACAATCGCGGACTGACTGCTTTGTCACTATCATTTTGTTTTCACAAGACAATGGTATGTGAAGGCTTTCAGTCTTTATTTAGGTGATACAAAAAAAAAAAAAAAAAAAAAAAAAAAGTTTGTCTTTTATACTCGTGTCCCAGTATTTTACTTTTTTTATATATATAAAGATAAGTATTTTGTATTATCAAGAAAAGAAATGAGTTTAGAAAATAATGAGAAAGAAAATAATTATTTTATTAATATTGTGATGCATTTAGTATAATAATATATAAAATTTTCAAAATATAATTATTAGCATAAAATAAGTGCTAAACTTTCTTATTTTCTTTAGATTTATTCATAAACATTTCAAAATGAGAGAGAGAGAGAGAGAGAGAGAGAGAGAGAGCTTTGACTGTGTACAGTACCATACACCCTGAAAAACACTCATATAAAGCTGTAGCATTGATATCAATAACTTAAAAATCAGTTTGAGTTTTCGTAAAAAAAAAGAAAAAAAAATACAATACACGACAATTAATTTGATTAAAATCTATTTATTATTATTATTGGCAATTTAGTGTAAGTGCTACAGTGTGTCGAGAGAAATGAATAACAATCTACAATGTTCTATATATAATATTGTGATAATTTGTTTATTGAAAAACAGTATTGTTAACATTATTTACAATTTCATTCAACTTTGAAATAGGTACTTACATTTTGAGAGAGAAATTGGATATTTCCGGTATAACAGTTCCTGTATCATACGAACGTACGTATAACGTACGTGATTTGCTGGAAATTGAGACAAAAACAATAACAATATACCATGTAATTTGATAGAGACAGGGTTTGCTACTGTTTATGTAACAGGATCACTGAACGTAAAACAATTTTATAGCTCTTACTTCTTTATTTAGAGGATATTGAATTTTAGGATTATGTGTATAAGCTTTACTTTTTTTTTTTTTTTTTTTTTACAACATTTTTTAGTTAAAAAATAAAAATTTATTATAGCGTCAACCTTTTGCTATCTTAGAAATAACGTGGGCTCTACGCATGTAATTTTGCTTGTATATTTGATAACATATAATTTAATACCAAACCTATAATGTTTTTATTTTTACTGGTTTTACCTTACTTGATCCCCCCCCCCCTCCCACAAAAATCTAGTTACAAGAGCAATATAGCAAAGTCTGTGACTCTTTTTTTTTTCATTAAACATTATCATTAAAAGTGATAAATATATATTGTTTTATTGTTATATAAATATTCAATAAATTAAATTATTTAATATCTTTCCATTTTATTGAAGTTTTTAATTAATGTCACTTTTTTTTATTCTTTTTTTTTTTTACTTTAATGTTGTTTTTACAATGTAAACATGTTATTTATTACAAGATTTTTTTATATTATGATCACTAAGCATTAAATAAAATGCCAAACGTAAACAATATGTATAGAATAAATACTGTATTATTTATAATATAGATTTAAAATAAAACAAATTAAAATAACCATAAGTGACAATAATTAATGAAAATAAATTCTACTCATCATGTAGCATATGATTTTTAATAAAATATTATTGACTATAAATAATATAGATAGAAATCTAATAATAATAATAGTAATATATTTTATAGTAGTTATTAATATTAATCATTCTTTACAGTTCATGTATTTTATAATTATATAAAATTATAATTTATTTTTTAATATCAATATGATATATCAGAGTATCAAAGTATAAAATATAATATAAAAAGTAATTATAGTGCAATATAATATTTATATTTTACTATAAATATCAGTTATAAATTATATAAAAATTAACATAAATGTCAGAAGTCATTTACCTTTATAAATAAAATGATGAAGAGAAACTCTCTCTCTCTCTCTCTCTCTCTCTCTCTCTCTCTCTCTCTCTCTCTCTCTCTCTCTCTCTCTCTCTCTCTCTCTGTCCCTCTCTCCTGTTCTCACTCAGTTGCTGTAAAAGGCTTATTTAGGCTATTTAAAATTTAAATTAATAATTACGTTCTGATTGCCAATTTATGTTCTATATTTAATTAAAATAGTAATTTAGAAAATGTCCATTGATCTTTTACATCGTATATATATATAAAAAAATATTATTTTATTATAATAAAAACGTAAAGACTTTAAAGTTTTTCTTCAAAATAATAAAAAAGGTGATTTTATTATGATTTTGTAATATAACGTTGGATATAAATTTATTTCATACAAAATACAATGTGGCAATATTGTGATATTTAATACAATAATAAATGTATGATATTACAGATGATACCAAGTACGAGTATAATGGTGCATTACTGGTGCATATTGCAGATGCTAATATTGTATAAATGTAATAAAGTATGTTTCAAATGTTAATATATTATTGATTATGCAGTATAAGTATACTCCATTAGTTTTTAGATAAATAGTGATTTTATTTTATGAAAAAACTTATATAGATTTTCAACATAAATCTAGTAAAAAATTATATCATTTTGAAATATAATATTTTATTTATATATATATATATATATATATATATATATATATATATATATATATATATATATATATATATATATATATATATATATATATATATATATATATATATATATATATATATAATATATATACGTCTGTGTTTTTAATGTATTTTTTAATTTTAATATTTAATATTCTTAAAGATATATATGTAAAAAAAAAATCCTATAATGTGCAGCAAAATATGTATGTTTTATGTTTATGTATGTAACTGTGAAATGTACCTGACTTGTCTTGAGAACGCCAATAAAATGATTTGATTTGATTATATTATTACAGTTTCTCTCTTAATTTTCATGCAGCATACTTCTAAATAGAGTATTCTTTTCCATTACCAAGACAATAGTCTAAAAGTTTAGACAATTTCTTTATAATGCATCATTACTTATAATTAGAACTATAAAGATGGTGAATAATTTACGTTAGTTATATGTCCAAAACAAAATTAGTCTTACATGTAAAGTATGTATTAAAATCCTTTAATGACCTAACATTAATTTAAAGTTAAAAAATACTGGTATATATAAAGTTGTGTAACAAGATTTTCATAACAAAACTATATAATAATATTTCTTTAAGGTCTAAAAGATTAAACAGTAAGTGTGAAGAGAGTTATCTCATTTAATATTAAATAGAACATTCACACAAAATGTGTGAAACTTATTCATAAATATATAAAGAGAGAAATTAGATAACATGATGAGGAGTAAACTTACATGACACTGAATTAAATTTCTTTTTATTTTTATGGTTATAAATGAAATTTAAATTTATAGTCTTTTTAATTTCTATCCAATTAAAGTTTTCTCTTTTTTTATATTAAATTTTGTGAAAATGTAAGATACATGAAATTGAAATCATTTGACAATATTTTCTTTCTAAAATCTCGTTGCCACAAATGTAATTATTAGAATAATATATTTAACCGCAAACTGGCTCAAACTTTAAGTTACTGTCACCGCTCGTTAGTGGTTTATCTACTTTTATAGAAATACTACATTTAATAGTTTTATTATATATTTTAATAATGTAAATATGTAATAAATAATATAAGTAAAGTAATATAATATGTAATGTATATAGTGGAATATTGAAAATATTTAAAAAATAAAAATTTATGAACATGAGGTAATACCCTAAGCTAATGCATTTTAATTGTATTATGTATGCAAGATGAAAGAAATGAATAAAGAAAATTGATTTTCTCATTTGTTTTTTCTATGATCTGATAACCAATAACGTTATCACTTATTACGACAGTTGAAATTCAAAATCATAGAACTTTGATTATTTGATTCTCGTAAGTATGCAAACGAGAGAAAAAAAAAAGAAAAAAAAAGAATGGGGTAAAAAAAAAAAAAAAAAAAAAAGTGCGGGACCCTCATATTTAACGACTATTGGTTCATTTCTTTCTTGTTACTGCACTCTTTTGGAAAAACAGAAGCCGCAAGCAGAATACCAACATATAACGTCTTTGACATTTAAAATAAGACATTTTTCTTATATATATTATACAAAAAAAAATTACATTAAAATTTCATTATTTTTCCCTCTGTTCCATAAAGTTTTTTTTTTTGTATATATTCAAAATTATATTATAAAAATAACTTTTTTTCCCTTTTTATTATTAATGTATGTTATAATAAAAATAATACTTCTTGTTTATGTTAGATTTATAACTATAAATAACTGCGTGATGTATGTATACATATAAAAAAAAGGCCATCATATGATGCCGTTATATAACTATGTTGGCATAGTATTTTCTATATAGACATTTCTAGTTCAATAAAATATCATTGATTTGCGATTATTATTCTCTGTAATATACGTTCAAATAAAATGTATTGGAAAAATGTGCAGCAATACACTATATCTTCTCAATGATAGAAATATTAATATAAAAAAAATATATAATTCAATTATTAAAGATAATAATAAAAAAAAGCTGATTTAAATACATTATTATATTAAAGTACAATACTAGTACATATAATTTCTCTTGGGATATTAAAAAGACAATTTGATATTTAGCTTTTTACCCTTTGTTTTATTATTCCTATAAAGTTGTCAATACGACTAGACAGAATGCAATTAATAATCTATTTAATATCTCATTCTATTGTATTTTCGAAGAATTCCAATGCCATTAATTCAATAATAAATCGTTGAAAGAGTATAGGTGATTTATATGTAGTCTTTATTTTTATCATTTGATTTTTCTATAATATAGACCACATTGAAGTTTTTTTTTTTTTTTTTTTTTTTTTTTTAAGGGAAGAAATATTACTGCCTGTGTTTAATTTGAAAAAAGTTACAACGACTATTATACGAAATATAACATTTTTATTACCTATTTCATTACGCGATAAAAGTTTAAGATAAATGGATACATAACAACCTTGTAAAGGTCTTTTTTTATTACATTATTAAGTACTACTGTTGATAAAAATAAGTCAAAAGGTGTTAAGTTAACTTTTAACATTAATGATTAATTATTAATGCATACTAAAATTAAGAAATCCTAATGATTTTATGCATGCATGATGTCAAATATGTTTCTGGCTCATCTTAAATCCTTCAGATTTAAAATGTTTAATTTAATAAAAAAAAAAAAAAAAAAAAACTACAGTATTTTGAGTGTAAAAGTTATAGCTTGAAAAATGGGGTTTATCGCTAGAAAAATAAAACAGTTGAGTTGAATTAATTACTACGAATTATAAATAAAACTAATCAAAATCACGCTTTATTTTTAAGCATAATATTATGATAATGATAACTAAAATGGTCAATT